>ML429192.1:0-12530 GCA_005239525.1 Nicotiana knightiana | reverse complement strand
TACCTTCCATGTTTTGAATTGTCTCACGAGCTCTCGTGCTTTTTCAAGATACTGTTGCATTCGAGTCTCTCGAGCGATGTAAGTCCCATGTATCTGATTTACTACCAGTTGGGAGTCGCTATTGATCACAAGTTGCTCGATTGAGAGCTCACGTGTGAGTTCAAGCCCTGCAATAACAGCTTCTTACTCTGCTTCATTGTTAGTTATATGATAACACTTGATAGCTTGCCGTGTATGTTCACTCGTGGGTGATATTAAGACTATGCCTAAGCCGGCACCTTTAATATTTGAGGAGCCATCAGTGAATAGGGTCCATAGACCCGGATTAGCACCGTTAAAAAGTTGTAACTCTTTTTCTACTTCAGGGACAATGCTATTACTAAAGTCAGCAACAAAATCAGCCGGTATTTGAGACTTAATTGCAGTCCTAGGCTGATAGATTATTTCATGCTCACTTAATTCTATGGCCCATTTGGCTAATCTTCTTGACAATTCCTGTTTATGCAGAATATTTCTTAAAGATATGAAGTCACAACGGTGATTGGGTGGCATTGAAAATATTATCGTAATTTTCTAGATGCCATTATTAATGCTAAGGCTAACTTTTCCAGATGTGGATATCTAGTCTCAGCATCTAGCAAAGTTTTACTTACATAATAGATAGGTGATTGCTTACCTTTTTCTTCTCTTACCAGTATTGCACTTACAGCAATTTCTGAAATGTNTCAGGTTCTTGAGGGCTTGCTGACATTCTTCAGTCCATTCGAACTGATTCTGCTTTTTGAGAACTGAGAAGAATTTAAAACTTTTTTCGGAAGACTTAGAAATAAATCTTCGCAAAGCTGCTATTCTCCCTGTTAGTCTTTGAACTTCCTTTTTATTTGTTAAAATATCAGGTATTTCTTCTATAGCTTTAATTTGAGCGGGATTTACCTATATTCCTCTCTTCAATACAAGGAAACCCAAAAATTTACCTGATTGCACTCCAAAAGTGCATTTTTCTGGATTTAGCTTCACATTATACCTGCGTAAAACATCAAAAGTAGTAGAGAGATGCTGGAAATGGTTTTCTGANGGAAGCTTTTTCCTCATCTGAGGGATCCATTTTAATCTAATTATAACCAGAATATGCATCTAAGAAGCTTAATAATTCATGACCTGTTGTGGCATCAATCATTTGATCTATATGTGGCAATGGGAATGAATCTTTGGGGCATGCTTTATTTAAGTCAGTATAATCTCTGCATATTCTCCATTTGCCATTCTTTTTAGGTACTACCACGGTGTTTGCTAGCCAGTTAGGGTACGTTACCTCTCATATCGAACCAATCTTCAAGAGTTTCTGTACCTCTTCGTCGATCACTTGGTTCTTGATTGGTCCTTGCTTTATTTTCTTCTGCTTAACAGGTATGAAGGATAGATCTTCATTTAGCTTATGAGTCATCACTTCTGGTGGGATTCCTGTCATATCTAAGTGGGACCATGCAAAGCAGTCTGTGTTAGCCTTTAAATAATCAATTAACTTACCTCTTCGACTGGGTCCCAGCCTCGTGCCTATATACACTTTCTGTTCAGGATTTTATTCAGACAATGGGACAACTTCGAGCTCTTCCGTAGTTGTTTTGATGTGCTCGTCTTCCTCCGGTTCATGAATGACGTCCGGTCTGGAATCTGCATCCGTGTGATCTAATGCACCTTCCGTGGTGACTTGATTCACCTTCTCGTAAGTATTTTCTTTCGTACCTGTCTCAACAATAATACCTTCCGTACCTATTTGGGTAGTAATTTCTTCCATGCCTGTTTGGGCGGTGTTACCCGCTTGGGAGATTTCCTTATCTCGAGATTCTTCCACCTCTATTTTGTTGTTGTAGTGTACCACAAAATTTATATTTCTTGCGGTTTGCTGATCGCCTCTAATTTGATGAATCCCCCATTCAGAGGGGAATTTAAATACCTGATGCAAGGTGGAGAGTATTTCTTTCATGTCGTGGATCCATGGCCTTCCCACGATTACGTCGTAAGCCATGTCAGTTCGATTACTTGGAACCTGGTACTTTTGATCACCCCTCAGCATAAGTGCTAAGCTCAATTTCTCCTTTTGTTATAACCGTAGAGTTATCAAACCCTGATATAGCTCGTGCCCTTGGATTACTTGATTCCCCAATAGCATTTCTTCCACGACTCTTAGAAAAATAATATTGATTGAACTGCCTGGATCAATCAACACTTTTACATTAGTGTCATGAATAAGTAAAGATATTACCAGAGCATCATTGTGAGGAAGCATTAGTCCGCCGATATCTGCATCATCGAAGGTTATATCGCCCTCTTCCATATTTTCATGAGCCTGTTTTCCATGTGTAATTGTGAACTTTGTGGTTGTTTTGCAGACCACTCCATTTACTTCTTCACCTTCGTGTATCACGTTGACGGTTCGTTTTAGAGAAGGAGGCTTTGGGGGCTCCTGCCTGTTCCTCATATATGCCTGTTTACCTTTATCACTAAACAGTTATGTTAAATAGCCCTGGTTCAATAAATTTTCTACTTCTCCTTGTAAAAATCTGCAAGCCGCAGTCTTGTGCCCTTGATCGTTATGAAATACACACCAGTATCTGGGTTCCTTCTATTTGGATTTGATCGCATCTCTTTGGGCCACTTAACCTTGTCTCCCATGTTCCTCAATATTGAGACAAGTTCAGTAGTACTTACATTAAAGCTATGATCCCCAATTCTAGTATTACCCCTAGGTCATTCATCTCGATCTTTTCTGGATCTAGACGAGGATGAGACTACGTCTCTTCATTGCGGTCTATAGTCTGACCTAGTGTTTTTGAACCTGGGACAAATATCACGTCCCTAGGGTCCCAAGTAAGGATCGTACCTATTTTTACCTGATCTTCTGTCTGATTCAGTACGTCTGGATCTGGAATGATCTTCATCTCTTGAACGAGCAATTATATCTTCCTCAATTCTGAGTATAGTACTGTACTTGTTATATACATCGTTCCATGTTTTAGCGGGGAGTTCTCTTAGACTTTCCTTAAGTCGTCTCGTGGATTCTGAGCTCTTATCATTTAGGTTGCTTGCAAAGGCCATGGCTTCCCAATTATCAGGCACCCTGGGTAATTTCATTCTTTCTCATTGAAACCTGTCTACAAACTCACAGAGTAGTTCCGTGTCTTCTTGTTTTATTTTGAATATGTCTTCCATTCTTTTCTCAACTTTTTCTGCGCCAGAGTGTGCTTTTATAAATAAATCTGCAAGCTCAGCAAAAAAGTCAATAGAATTTTCAGGAAGAAGAGAATACCAGGTTAGGGCTCCTTTGGTAAGTGTTTCCCCAAATGTTTTGACAAGGACTGATTCAATCTCTTGTTTTGTTAAGTCGTTGCCTTTTACTCCAGTAGTGAAAGCAGTCACATGATCACGTGGGTCAGTTGGTCCATCATATTTGGGAACGTCAGGAATTTTAAACTTCTTGGGTATAGGCAAAGGTGCCGCACTTGGCCTCCAAGGTTGTTGAGAATACCTATCAACGTCAATGCCTTCGATAATAGGCGGTACTCCAGGAATTTGTTCGATGCGATCGCTCTGCTCCTTCATCTGTTTTTGCATGGTTAGCAGTAAATTTTGTAATTCTGTGTTATTAGATATACCTGGTCTCGCTTCGAGAGTTTCATTAGGGGTATCTCCCCTTCCTGAGTTTGCCAACCCAGATTGAGGATTTTCCATGGTGATGGTATTATTGGGGGGTGGTGTTGGTGGTGCAGGTAATGCTGCTGGTAGTGCCCTCGCAAATTCTTGCAAATCTTGGCTCACATACTTGTTTAACCAAAGAATTAGACCCTTTGACTAAAGCTTATATTTAAGATGAATACGGGTTACTGATAATCAAGGTAATGGAGAAAAATAAATAATAGACAATATTGCCGAAATATAGAAAATTAAAGTTAATTGTATTCGAGAATCAAATGCCTTTACAAGTTGAATTCCCCTCCCTTATATAGGAGATTCTTATAACGTACGATTCTTTCTATGATTAATCATTAATGGCTAATTATAACATTAATGAGGCGTTACAAAGGATAACGGTAATTGGTGTTCGGTTACATAACGTTCGAGTAATCAATTGTGGGTCTTTGAATCTGCCCGTAGCTTTGTCTAGATTCATTTTGATCGTGCCTCTCTCCCGTTTTGATCAAATTGAGTTTCCCCTTGCTGATAAGTTCGTGGGTTTACTGAACCGTTCCTCTTTGTACCGAACCTCTTCAAAGAATCACATCCAGCTGTCGCGTTTTCCTGTGTCCACGTGACTGGCTGAGTTGTCAAAAGCTGGCTTACGTGTGAAACTCTTTTTTACCAATACAATACTCTGCAATCATTTGCTTTACTCGATCTTGTTCCACCGTTTGATCATTATCACCATTTTTGTTATTAGATCTTTCTGGGGATTGTTCCCTTTGAACCACGTGGGGTTCCTGAAGGCGATGGAACTGGGGTTCCATTCCTTTGCTGGTTGTTGTCATTGGAGTTCGACATAGTTCAGAGGATATCACTTGAAAAGCAAACAAAGATTATCAGTTTCCCGGTAACGGAACAATTTGTTTAACCAAGGAATTAGATCCTTTGACTAAAGCTATTTCTAGGATGAACACGGGTTACTGATAATCAAGAAAATAGAGAAAAATGAATAATAGACAATATTGCAGAAATATAGAAAAGCAAAGTAGATTGTATTTGAGAATCAGACGCCTTTATAAGATGTATTTCATTCCCTTATATAGGAGATTCCTTGATATAACATACAACTCTTGCTATGATTGCCCATTAATGAATAATTATGACATTAATGGGGCGTTACAAAGATAACGGTAATTGGGGTACGGTTACATAACGTACGAGTAATCAATTATGGGTCCTTGAATCTACCCATAGCTTTGCCCAGATTCATTCTGACCATGCCTCTTCCCTGTCTTGATCAGGTTGAGTTTCCCGTGGCTGATGAGCTTGTGGGTTTATTGAATTGTGCCTCTTTGTTCCGTACCTCTTCAAGAATCACATCCAGCTTTCGCGTTCTCCTGTGTCCACATAGAGGCTGAGTTGTCAAGAGTTGGATTACGTGTGAAACTCTTTTTACCAATACAGGAAGTCCCCAACACAGAGTTAGGCAAGCCATTTACCTTGACTGTGCTATCAACTCAATACCACGCTCTTGCCACGAGTATCCAACTCCGGGTGGCCCAAATCTAGTCAATTCGATTGCATAGTGTAAATATCATTTCAAGGAAACAAAATAGCTAACAAGTTCGAAGCTAACACGCGAAATTAGGAAATTCGCCCAAAAGGTCCCCCCGGGCCCACGTCTTGGAATCGGGTGAAAATCATATTTTCCGGACACTCATTTACTCACGAGCCAAACCATATAAGAATCTCTCAAATCGGAGGTCAAACACCCAATCAAAACTCAATAATTCGGTCTGTGAAGTTCATCCCATTTTTCCCATTTTTCTACCCAAAATTTTTGAAATTAAAGGTTGAATTTAAGATTGGAATCATGGAAATTGAGCTATAATGGATAGAATCAATTACCCAAGTTACCCAGGTGCAAAAGCCTCCAAATATCGCCCTCCCGAGCTCTCAAATTCAGAAGTGGTGAAAATAACATAAACCCTCGAATTTGGGTCTTTAAAAGACTGCCCAGGGATACCGCACCTGCGGAAAATCCATCGCAGGTGCGAAAAGTCACTTAATAGGGTTGGGGCCGCACCTACGGTCACTTGGCCACATCTGCGATCCCGCACCTGCGGAACATAGACCGCACCTACGACCACTGGCAGCCCCTGATTAAATTCCGTATCAGCGAGCCCCAACTCTGCACCCGCGTGTCTGCACCTGCGATACCCCATCCGCAGGTGTGGAACACCAGAACCAGCAATGGTTCAGCTGTGTTCCAAGTTCCAAAATCACCCGTTGAGCCTCTGAAACACCCTCGAGACTCCCGGGACTTCAACCAAACTTACCAACCATTCCTAATACTTCATTCAAACTTAGTCTAGCCTTCAAAACACATATCATAACATCACAATCATCAAATATGCATAGATTCAAGCCTAAGAACTTATGACATTTCCAAAATTCACATCTGATGCCGAAACACGTCAAAACTCGTCCGAATGACCTCAAATTTTGCACACAGGTCATAAATGACATTATAGGCCTGCTGTCACTTTCGAAATTCCATTCCGAGTCCGATATCAAAATTTCACCTATCGGCCGAAATCGCCGAAATTCTAACTTTCGCCAATTCAAGCCTAAATCTATAACCGACCTCGAAAACACATTCTGAACACGCTCCTAACCCCGGAATCACCCAACAGAGCTAACGGAGTTGACGGAATTCCATTCCAGATTCGTCTTCACACAGCTCTAGCTACGGCCTGACTTCAAAGGCTATAATCCACATTTAAGGACTATGTGTATAAAATCACTCCGAATTTTACCACTCAATACTCCGACAAGTTTCAATAACATAAATAGACATGGGAGAAGCAGTTATTAGGGGATCGGGGTGCTAACTTTCAAAACGACCGACCGGGTCGTTACATTCTCCCCCTCTTAAGAAAATTGTTTGTCCTCGAATGAGTATAGAAACATAATTGAAGTTGTGAAAAGATGAGGGTACCCGGATGGATGGAATATCGCGAACTATGGGCCTCCTCAAGAATCAACTTTCGAAGCCCATCCACATTTGGCACACAGATACGACCACGCATCCTTATCACGCCATCATCACCTATAGTCACGTCCCTAGCATCACCCTGCCGGACCCTGTCCTAAATAACCAGAAGGTGGGGATCATCATACTGGCACTCTCTGACGCGGTCATAAAGAGAAGACCGAGAAACCACACAAGCTAACACCCGGCAAGGCTCAGAAAGATTCAATCTCACGAACTGACTGGCTAAGGACTGAACATCTAAGGCTAAAGGCCTCTCAGTTGCATGAAGATATGCCAGACTTCGCAAACTCTCCGCCCGGCGACTCAAGGCGTCGGCCACCACATTGGCCTACCCCGGATGGTATAGTATAGTGATGTCATAGTCCTTTAGAAACTCCAACCACCTATGCTGGCGCAAATTGAGATCCTTCTGCTTGAATATATGCTGCAAACTCCGGTGATCCGTGAATATCTCACAGGGAACACCATATAAATAATGATGCCATATCTTCAGGGCGTGAACAATGCTGGAAACTCGAGATCATGAACTGGATAGTTTTTCTCATGAACCTTCAACTGTATGGACGCGTAGGCAATTACCCTACCGTCCTCCATCAACACCGCTCCCAGGTCAATCCTCGAAGCATCATAATAGACTGTATATGACCCTGAACGTGTGGGTAATACTAACACTGGAGTTGTAGTCAGGGCTGTCTTGAGCTTCCGAAAGATCTCCTCGAACTCCTCAGTCCATATAAAAGGTGCACCCTTCTGGGTCAGTCTGGTCATGGGCGCTAAAATGGATGAAAATCCCTCCACAAAACGGTGATAATACCCAGCCAAACCGAGGAAACTGCTGATCTCAGTAGCTAAAGTCGGTCTAGGCCAACTCTGCACCGCCTCTACCTTCTTCGGGTCTACCTTGATCCCATCCGAAGATACCACATGTACTAGGAATGCCACAGAATCAAGCCAAAATTTACACTTAGAAAATTTGGCATACAACTTCTTCTCTCTCAAAGTTTGAAGCACGGTCCTCAAGTACTGCTCATGATCCTCCTGGGACCGAGAATATACCAGAATGTCATTAATTAACACGATGACGAAAGTATCAAGATAAGGCCGAAATACGATGTGCATCAGGTGCATGAAGGCTGCTGGGGCATTGGTCAGCCCAAATGACATAACAAGGAACTCATAGTGGCCATATCTGGTCCTGAAGGCAGTCTTCGGGATATCCGACTCCCGAATCTTCAACTGATGATAACCCAAATGTAGATCAATCTTGGAGAACACCATAGAACCCTATAACTGGTCAAACAGATCATCAATGCAAGGCAATGGGTACATGTTCTTCACGGTCACCTTATTCAGCTGCCGGTAGTCAACACACATACGCATCGAGCCATCCTTTTTCTTCACAAATAACACCGGAGCACCCCAAGGTGATACACTGGGCTTGATGAAACCTTTGTCAAGCAACTCCTACAACTGCTCCTTCAACTCCTTCAACTCAGGAGGAGCCATGCGATAGGGAGGAATAGAAATGGGTTGAGTGTCCGGCAACAAGTCAATGCCGAAATCAGTGTCTCTATCGGGCTGCATACCCGGAAGATCAGCTGGAAAAACATCAGGATAATACCTGACAACGGGGACTGACTCAACCGTAGGGGTCTCAGCACTAACATCTCTCACATAAGCCAAATACGCATCACACCCCTTCTCGACCATCCGCTGAGCCTTAAGGAAAGAAATAACTCTGCGGGAAGTATACTCTAAGGAACCTCTCCACTCTAACCTCGGTAATCCTGGCATAGCCAGAGTCACGGTCTTAGCGTGACAGTCAAGAATAGCATAGTAGGGAGAAATCCAGTCCATACCCAAAATAACATCAAAATCTACCATGCCGAGTAATAGTAAGTCAGCCCTGGTCTCAAAACCACTAATAACAATCAAGCACGACCGATATACACGGTCCTCAACAAGAGAATCTCCCACAGGAGTAGAAACATATACGGGGAAACTCAAAGAATCCCGAGATATCCCCAAATGTGAAGCAAAGTTAGAAGATACATATGAGTACGTAGAACCTGGATCAAATAACACGGATGCATCCCTATGACAAACAGGGAAAATACATATGATGAACGAATCTGAAGCAACGGCCTCTGAGCGGGCTGGAAGAGCATAATATCTGGTCTGGCCTCCCCCTCTAGGGCGACCTTGACCTCCACCTCGAGCTGTCTGAGAAGGTGGTGTAGCAGCTGGGGCTGGAAGAATAGCTGGAGGACCCGGTGGAAGATGTGGAACCTGATAAGTCTGAGGTGGTGCACCCCTCCTAGCTCTGGGACAATCTCTGATCACATGACGAGGGTCACCACATCCAAAACAACCCCTCGAAGGAAGTGGAGGCTGCTGCTGACTCTGAACTAGCCTGCTGGACTGGCCAGTGATAGCAGCTTGAGCAGGAGGCACCTGAGATACTGGTGGTGCATAATAAGGCTCCCGAGGTCTAGGAGGAGCTGGAATACCACTGGCTGCTGGAAAAGCTGAATGAACAGGGCGACTCACAAAACCCCTACCATAGCGTGCTGCTGGTGCACGGTCTCCTGAAAAATGACCAGTCTCTCGAGACCTCTTGGCCTCTCTCTCCTCCATGCCTCGGGCTAACATAGTCTCAATCCTCCGAGAAATACTCACGGCCTGCTGGTAAGTAATATCGGTCTCCAGCTCTCTGGCCATGCGGGTCCGAATACTGGGGTGGAGTCCCTCAATAAAGAATCGAACCCTCTCTCTGACAGTGACAACCAAAGCTGGTGCATGGCGAGCCAAATCGCTGAACGGACTGCATACTCTAACACAGTCATGGTACCCTGGCGTAGCTGCTCAAACTCCGCACGCCAAGCAACCCAGAAGCTCTGAGGTAAAAACTCAAGTAAGAACATCTCGGAGAACTGATCCCAAGTAAGTGAGGCTGCCTCGTCCGGGCTACTCAGCTCAAAAGCATGCCACCACTGATAAGCTGCTCCCCTCAGCTCGTCTCCACAATACCCATAGTGCGGAGAATGCAATGACACCTCTCAAGAAAACCCAGGGCGTCATCCAAAGCTAGTCCGCTGAACTCAGGTGGGTGGTGTAGACATGTAATTTTTGACCCTCCCCGAGATTTTACACAGTATAGCGTTTAAATATTTAGTTTAGGCCTAATATCACTATTTTTACTAGTTTTGACTATTTTACTTTATTTTAAGCACACAAATTGAAAATTACAAAAAAAAAAAGTTCCATATTTCTCTATTTAATTCTCGTATTAAGTGTTTTTAGAAAGATATTATCTTAACCCATTTTTATTTTTTGTATAATCTTGAAAAAATACCAAAAATAGTTTTGCAATATAATATTTTTTATTTTGATTAATTAGAATTAGTTCTATATTTTATACTATAAATTTTATATCATTTTAGAAGGAAAAGTGAGTTTTGGGTTGTTTTGTCTCATTTTAGTCTTCGGCCCAACATTGAAGCCCAATAAGATCTAGCCCAATATCCCCTCATCTCTAAAATATAACTTAATTCCCTCTACATAAAATGGATCTAAGACCTAAATAGGGACACACATTACACATTAGAAATTACACATTACAAAAAAACCCAACAGATCCTTCTTCTTCCCCAAAGAATCCACCGCACCCCTCCCTATTCATCTCCTCACCTCTCACACACACACAGCCGTTTCCACAACAAACAAACACCCTAAGAACAGCAACGTTCCCCACCCCTCACCTCACTGGACGCCGAAAGACACCCTCAGTACACAAACCAGCCATTTTCTTTCCTCCATTGTTAGCCATGTTAGCTCACCTTTAGCCACTCAAATTACTACTGAACATCAACAGCAAAATTAGCTGCAAATATGCACCAAACAGTTCCGAAAACAGTCCATAAATCACCCCTAAGCCACCATGAAAATCACCGTACGTTCACGAGCCTTTAAACCCATAAAATCTGATCATTTTTAGCTTCAAAACAGCTCTAAATCAGCCCCAAAAATGACCCTTTCACACCCCAAAAGCGCTGCCAGAAAACTAGTTGAAATACCCCCTCAAAACAACTCCAAAATCACCTCAAACCGACGTGAAAATCAGCTCCAAGCAACAAGCCAAACACCTTAAATTTCAGCGCCCAACCACCATCCAGACCCACTCGAAACAGTGAAGTTTTCAGTCGAGGTCGCCGGCGAGTTTTCGGTGCTCCGTTCGTGTCTTAAATGCCGCTTCCCATCGGTCTAGGCATTGAAATAGGGTTTCGAGTTCCAGAGTTTGTTCTGTCATTTTTCTTAATTTCAAAGAAATCAAATTGAGGTTCAATCCTTTACCTTCAATTTCTGTTATTGATCTATCCATGCTTTAATTTTTGCTTGAAGATTACCTGCTGCATGTTTCGCTTAAATCAAGTGTTGCTTTGATGATGATCTATTTGTTTGTGGTTTCCTCTTTTGAGATAGAAATATATTTTTTCTAACCTTTAATTTAGATAGTGACACAATCATTTGTTGTTTAATAAAATTTGAAGAAAATAAAAGTGGGTTTGTATTACAATAAAGGAACAACTTATATTATATTGGTAAGAACGTTTATTTAATGGGTTAAACTCAACTATTGACTTGTATTTATTCTTATTTTTTGTTATTGTACATTTAGTTTGCTCTTTGCTTCATTTGATCTCGTAAGGTGTATAAATAATTTAGTGCATTTGTCCGTGGGGATCATGAAGTTCTAATTACTATTTTTATGGATGGTATTTGGGTTTAGATATAATTTAGTCCATTTTCTAAATTGACAAAGAATGTTCCATAAAAATTAATTTCAAAGTAGTTAAATCTTATACTCATCCATACTCTGTGACTTTACAATAATTTCAAATTAATTTTTTTTAGGAAAATAACTTATGAACATTGTAGTTTATTTTAGGAGCAATTAATAATAAATAAACATCGTGACTATGAGTACGATTCCCGTGGCATAGTTATGATTATGTAATCTACACTCGGGTGTGGCAACTCATTCCCCCGATCACAACTCCGTACAATAATAAAAATCACATGTTGTAAATCGCGGGTGCATTTCATGTGGCGCGTTTACAATGTGTCCAAAAACGACAAGTGCACGTCATCATGACTTGTTTTAAGATAAATCCATAAATATTAAAAGCGGCTAAAAGTGAAAAAGGCTAAAAAGCACAATAGGTTTAAAATATGTAAATAATTAGATAATTAGGCCAAATATTAATAGTTAAGTGACCGTGCTAGAACCACGGAATTCGGGAGTGCCTAACACCTTATCCCGGGTTTACAAAATTCCTTACTCGGATTTCTATCGCAGACAACTTAAAACAGAGTCAAAATTTCCTCGGTTTGGGATTTTTTAAAAATAAAATGGTGTCCCGGAACATCGTCAAAAATCCGGGCGGAGACTCTGAAAATTAAAATAAATCCCAAATCCGAATAATGTCACTTTAATTGGAAAAAATCCCTTATTACCCTTCATTAATCCGGGGTGGTGGAAAAAGGAGGTGTGACAGCTCTGGCGACTCTGCTGGGGACCGAACCCAGAATCTCTGGTTCAGGGTTCAGTAATTCGAGCTTAAAATAGCTGTTATATTGGGGTTTCATTATTACCTGATTTTACATGTTTAAAGCTAATGTGCTAAATGCCGCTTTTTTTACCGCTTTGATATTATCTGAATTGTATATAAATTGTGCCGAAACCTTTTTCTCTCTGAGTCTTCTAAATCATCTGGGAAGTGTGCACTTCGTG
>ML429191.1:0-32731 GCA_005239525.1 Nicotiana knightiana | reverse complement strand
CTCCTAGACTTTTAAGCCCAATGCTTAAAGTCTTTAAGCCCAATGCTTAAAGTCCAACAATATTTATATATAAACAGTAAATTTTTCAATACAAATACAAAGTTTAGAACCCCGAACCCACACCCTCTACCGTAGCTCCGCCCCTGGTCATATGGTGGAGATGATATGGAGGACATCAAAGGTCATATGGTGGAGATGATCGGAGGACATCAAAGATCACCGGTGTGTGTTATGTGAGTGATTGGTGTTTGGTCTAATGGAAAACGGTGAGAGGAATGTGTTATTGTGGTTTGGTGTATGTGATAGAGGTGTAAAATTGAATTAAGGCTATGGACATGGCAGTGGAATTTGCTGTCAGATATAATATTTTTGGATATGTTTAGTGATGGAAATTCTGGCCAGAATGTGTTTTTTCTTTATGGGTTTCTATGGAACGAAGAAAAATAAAAAAAATTTCCTTCCCTGTGTAATTTCAAATATGGTGAAGCTCGAGTGATAGCCTCCCAGTGGCAGTACCTGGTGGTTTTATGACATGGAAGGGGAAGGTGGAGAGAGATGTCTGGCGCACACCGAATGGTGGAGGAACAAATTGGAGAAGAAGGAGGTGGGGTCCACATTGAGTTTAGGAAGAGAAAAAGGATAAACTTCATTTTAAAGTGTTTCATGCGCTCCAATCTGAGCGTGACACGCAAATTTTGTCATATAAGTATTTTGGGGGAAAAGAGGCACATTTCTACTTAGCAAAAAATGTCTATTTGGTCATTAACATTTTTCAGGTTTTCATCTAGGACAACTTAAAGTGGTCATTTATATGCATTTATCCAATGGAAAATATGTGAGTTGACCCTTTGTTGTACTTGACAATCCTTCTCCAAATCTCTCTGGTTTGAACTCCTTCGCATGTTCACCCCATATCTCTTCATTATCATGCAACAAGATCACTGGCAAAGAGACTAGGACGCCAGCTGGTAGTGATAGTTCTCTTAATTCAGTGTCTTCATTAGACCGCCGGGGAAATTGATACTACTGAGGGTGTAGCCTTAAAGCCTCATACAAGATCATTTTCATCTGCAACAAATTTAAAAATTCTCCTCCATCAGTTATATCTATCATGAACAAGACATAGCAAAAGTTTAATCCTTGTGGCTAAAGTAGTTCCTATGAGTGAAGTACTACTCTAGCTTACAACCAACATAGAAAGAAGTTCCGGAAATGAGAAAACTTTCATCTCCATCTTAGCATGTGCATAAGATGGAGACAGTTTGAAAGAAAAACGTTGTAAGATCATAGATATTACGCCCCATGTTTTCGTACGTGAAAGTACGCCGTAACTCAATTGATGTGAGCTCGGAAACGAGATTCTCTTTGAAAGAATATAAAGTGATCTATTCAGCATACAAACGACTAGGTTGAGGACGATCTCACTTAAACGCGAGAAAGGAGATTCTGGACAAATAAAAATGATCTGATTGCCTACCCGACGTGCCTGCTTCACCAACTTACTTTCCGTCCTACTTGCTTGAGCTAATCGAAACATGTATAAATTATTTAATGAGGATGAGACACATATTTCAAAATAAAAAAGAACCAACATGAATCACCTACTTGATTAAGTAGGTGAAAAGTAGGTGCATCACCTACTTAGAGTTTGTCGACCAAATTAAAAGGGAAAGGAAAAGGATAGAGATGGGCAGCCCAACCCATCTGCCCAAGCCCATTAGTAGGGCCATATATATATATATAGATATTCACTAACAAAACAGTTTAGAACCCCTCTCTCTCAATTGAAACGTGAAAGAGCTCCAAAATATCATCCCAAGACCTCTCTCAACTAGTATCCTAGTGTTCAAGACCAAATCCACAAGTTGTGTTACGCCCCATGTTTTTGTATGCGAATATACGTCGTAAGTCAATTGATGTTTGCTCGGAAATGAGATCCTCTTTGGAAGTCTATAAAGTGATTTAATGCTGTTACACTAAGTACTTCAGACGTCACTGTCGTTATAGGATTATCTAGTGTAAACTCAAAGGGGAGGAAATCCTTCTACAAGGATAAGATAGGTTTACCGAAGTCTTAAGTAAGTTAAGATAAATATGGGACTTGTTAATCACGATTTAAATTATTTTAATGTCATGATATGACTATATATGATGTTTGTATATGAAGTATAAATTTTGGAAAAAATCGGATTTAAGTTGCGAAAAATCGACTAAGGATTTGCCTTGTAATGAAGCGTTTTGAGGATTATATGTCATGTCTTATATGAGGTCTTTTTGGGACATATCATATACCACAATGAAGTTTTTGCAACCTAATTTTTAACGTTCCAAACCATTTGCTCATACGACATTGGATTAGAGAAATATGAATTTTTAAAATAGGGTCACCAAGTCACTTCGCCGCACTTCGGAGAAACTGGCAGGTTTATAGGCCAGGTTGCGAGGCCATTTTCTCCCAATATATTGAGATTTACATGGAGATATTTATATGTACTTAAATCCATATGTGTCTAGTTCTCAATGTTGTAAACCATTTGTCAATACGATGTCGATTATAGAGATACAAGGGTCCGAAGTTGCACCGCTCAAGCGGCCAAGCAGGCAGCTTACCCACCTGCTTGGAGAATTGAGGCGGTGGGCTTATAAGTTATATTCTCCCTTGTATATCTCGTCATTATAAACACAACACTTATACCAAAACACTCTCAATGCTCTCTAAGAACAGGTCCAAGATCCGAAAAACCAAACTACAGGGAAATCAACTCAAATCATCATCAAAGGTGTTAAAGACTACAAAATAATGCTTCTATGATATTGTGGTGTGATTGAGGGCTATTGTGAGCTAAGTTGAGATAGGGTTTCGAGGTTTAGCTGTTGTCCAAGCTATGTATAACTTCTTCTGATTGTTCCTAAGGCTAATCTTGTGTTGGTTGTGTTGTTTGAGTGAAAAATCATAAGATAGCACTTGAAAGAACATGGGATATGGTTGTCTCTTTGGTTGGGCTGTTTTGTGGCTAAATATATGGTTTGTGGTGGCCGTAAATTATGAGAAATAATTTGATAATGTTGTGGCTGCTGTTGTTAAGATTTTCTAGGTGTTAATTAAGTTGACAGAAGAAGAAAAGATGAAAAGCAAGTGATTGACGGTAAAAATTAAGGTGCTAGACGTATGGGGCTATTTGCAAGGCATTTTGTGGATGTTTAAAACAAGAAATAATATGGTACATATAAGTATGATGTTGTGAAGGTTGTAAGCTAATTTATCGAATAAGATTTGGATTCAATTTATATCTTGTTATGAGTACAGACGATTTTGCCACTCAATATGATTGTTAAGATAATCGGAGAAACTCATATTGGATTATATTGTTGTTGTTGCTATTGTTGGTTATAGTTGTTGTTGTTGGTTGTTGATGACCCTTAGTGGTCTTTGGGATGTATTAAAAATATGGGAGTTGCTGCCCGATTTTCCTTAAGCCATACGAGTAGCCAAATACGACGGTACAACATTATATGTTAACGGCAATATCATTTCACTTGTTATAGATGCAAGAAGTTGTGTTGAACTTGGTTCAGTAATAAGGAAGAGATCATACAGGTATGTTAATCCTAAACCTTTCCTTCATTTTGGCATGATCCTGTAACTACATGAGTTTGATATCGAGGCATAAAGAGAATTTCGTATTCCTGAACTTATGTACATTATCCTAGTCTCATAATTTACAGTATTCTCCCTTATCGGTACTTCATATTCAGTTTAGTTTTTTTTCTTTCAGCCAAGAGAGAAGAGAGTCTATATGTATACAATATTACAGTATTTTCACCACCATCGAGCTATAATTGATGGAAGGCCCCTATTGGGCAACCTCCGATCAGATGGTAAGTTATATACCGAGCCTACTGTGGCCGAGCGCCTGTGAGCGAGCCCAGAATAGATGAGGTACAGAGCCTAGTATGGTCGAGCTCCTATGAGCGAGCCTACTACGGCATAGCAGTTACACATGCCGAGCCTTATAAGGTCGAACAACTATTTTACTTACTATATTGAGAGAGTTGAGTCAGTATCAACAGGTAAGCATATCTTCATATTATCTTTGACTCCTAGTTACTTTCAGTTATTATATTATCAGATCAGTTTCAGCTTTCAGTTATTATGTTTCCTTACATACTCGGTACATTATTTCGTACTGATGTCCCTTTAGCCGGGGACGCTGCATTTCATGCCTGCAGATCCTGATAGAAAGTTGGACAACCCTCCCAACCGACAGAGTCAAATATCAGCTTGGTTGGTAAGCTCCACTTTCTCGGAGTTACTAGGTCTAGACCTTGGAGTCCATTTAATATATATACAAGTTTGATGGGTAGGTTGAGGCCCTGTCCTAACCATGATACAGGTCAATTATCCCTAGAGGCTTGTAGACGAGTCTTGTATATTTTGTATATCAGTAGATTTTCACGACGGCTTCGTCAACCTACATATTCATGTATATCAACTTTTGGTTATGTTTATCCCTTATATGAGAGAGACGTTATTTTCAAATGATTCAGAATATGGCCTCCTCGGCTTAAGTTGAGGGTTACCCCTCCAGAGTTCACAGTTACAGAGTGGTACATTCGGGCCGAGTATGGCACCGGGTGCCCATCGCGGCCCACCGGTTTGGGTCGTGACAAAAGTGGTATCAGAACAGTTCTGTCCTAGGGAGTCTAAAAGTCGTGTCTAGTAGAGTCTTGTTTATTGGGGTGTTGTGCACCACACTTATAAGCAAGAGGCTACAGGGCATTTAGGACTGTCACTCTTTCTGCTTACTCTAGATCGTGTGGTAGAGCTCAGTTGTATGAATTCGAACTCCTAAATTCTACTTTATTCGTAATACAACGATACCTACATCCAGAAAGACATTTGGTAAGATATTGAATGTGGTTGTGGAAGAGTTGAGTCAGAGGAACTCGATTTTGCATTATGCTTATGCTGAGTAAATGGGAGGTATTCAACAGATCATGGGTGTACTAAGATGTGCAAGCTTCTTTATAAGGATCCCTAAGCCAAGAATACCTATCCAGTCCTATAGTAAAAAGGATTAAGAGAATCGGAAGGTCGACATAAGTTTCAGCAAGTAAAAGAAGCAAGGTGAAAAAGGGTACAAGGTACCCAGTTAATGAAGATTAATTGTATTTACAATCAAGCAGAGAAATATAAGCATTTCGAGTTACTCTCAACAGTAACGGAGATATATACAATTAGCCACACCAATCTCAATTATGCCCTATGGGAGCTGACATATATAGTTTAAGAGAATGATATGATATTAGGATCAAGTTGGGGTTAAAGTAACCCAAAATTATGGATGGATTGTTAACATTAGTTGATACTTCTGAAGGATAGTGAAAATGTGGTAATAGATCTCCTTATGAGACACCCAGATGGTGAACTTTAGAATAGTACAATCACATATGAATACTAGAATATTTAGAAATTTCAGAAGATAGGCAGTGGGATCCTAGAAGGGATAAATATTTACCTTAGTATGACTCCAGCCCCGAGTAAAAAAAAAGGAAAAAGGAATGTTAGGCATTCCGAAGAGCAAGGGGAGTTAAAAGTGAAAGAACATTTTGCTAAAAAATTTCGAAAAAAGTAATAGACAAAAATATTAGTCGGAAAATAATAAGAGAGTGAATGAAGCATTATGATTAAGATGTGATATGTAACGACCCGACCAGTCGTTTTGAACTCTAGCACGTCGTTCAGTGGTTTGAAGTCATGAGCAGCTCCATTTTAGGTATTATGACTCGTAGGCATGGTCGGAATTGAATTTAGGGAAGTTCGGAGTCAGATTGGAAAGAAAATTCTCATTTCAAAAGCCTTAAGTTGGAGAAATTGACTAAGATTGGACTTTGAGTGAACGACCTCCGAATCAGGATTTGAAGGTTCCTGCAGGTTCGTATGATGATTTCGGACTAAGGCGTATGTCAGGATCGGGTTTTGGATAACCCGGGAGCGTTTCAGTGTGTATTGTGGAAGTTAGCATTTTTGAAGAAATTTCCTAAGTTTGGCTTGAAGCGCATTTCAGTGATATTGATGTCCGATTGGGATTTCGAGCCTTGGAATAGCTCTGTATGGTGATTCTGGAGGTGGGAGCGCGATCGAAAGTGAATTCGGATGTCCGTAGGTCATTTTGAAGTCATTTGGCTAAAGATAGAAATTTGAAGGTTTTTGAGAAATCCGATCGGAAGTGGAAATTTTGATATCAGGGTCGGAATGCGATTTTGGAAGTTGGAGTAGGTCTGTAATCTCGAATATGACTTGTGTGCAAAATTTGGGGTCAATCGGACGTGATTTGATAAGTTTCGGCATCGGATGTGGATGTTTGAAATTTCAAGTTCTTAAAGTTTGAATTTTAGTGCGATCCGTGGTTTCGATGTTGTTTGATGTGAATTGAGGCCTCGAGCAAGTCCGCATTATGTTTTGGAACAGGTTGGTGTAACTGGAAAGGGTCCCAGGGGCCTCGGGTGGATTTCGGGTGGTTAACGGATATATATTTGAAGTTGAGAAAAGCTTAAGTTGTTGGTGCTGGTGCGACCGCACCTGCGAGGCTTTGGCCGCAGGTTCGGCTTTGGTACCGCTGGTACGAGATTTTGGTGGCTTGGCTGGAAGCGCAGGTGCGATGTAATTTTCGCACCTGCGAAGGCGCAGATGCGGACGATGGGGCACAGGTGCGAGTTTTGGCTGGAGCTGAGGAAGCCGCAGGTGTGGGAGTTTGGGCGCAAGTGCGAAGATTGGATCGCAGGTGCGAAAATAGGCCTGGGCAGAATGTTATAAAACCGAGATTCTTGGCTCATTTTCTCCCATTTTTCTTTTGTTTGGACGATTGAGGAGCTTCAAGAGGGATTTTCATTATGCATTAATAGTAAGTAATTTCTTCATGTTTTTAAGTTAAATACAAGGTTTATGCATGGAATTAGACATGGAAATTAGTAGGAAATTGGGATTTTTGGAGGAAAAACCTAGAAATTGTAATTTGGATTTTTACCACGAATTGAGCATGAATATTTGAGTAAAATTATATATTTGAGTTAGTAAAGCTATGGGTAGAGTTTAACTTCGAGAAAGGATTTCAGGCTGAAACTCGCCTGCATGAAGCCTGAATTACTAGTAATCGTCGGTCAGCCATAGGGCGGTGAATTCCTTCCAGGGCCTTGTACACACTGCCCCTCTCCTTTTCTACGGAAAAGAGGTCGGCCCCCCTTCTTCTCATCATATTAAAGGAGCGCGGTTGCCGTCACTTCTTGCATTTTGTCCCACGCTTCATACCTCATCTTTCTTCTTAAGGTAAGATAAAGGGCCAGGCATGGTGGGGTAGTTTTTAGTGAATCGTCATTTTCTCATGATTGGGTGGGCCGAACTGTCACAAATAATGCAATACTTAGGGGTGACAGTAGTGGTCTTTCGACAAGTTTTTATTTTATTGGAGACGGCGACCCCCTTTGCTATTGTCACTACTGGTACCTGACCCCGTCGGCTTGACATTTTTGCAAACACCAACCCTTCTCTCCCTGCCGAGTTTGTTGGAGTGCCATTGCCAAGATCTTTTGTAATTCCTTTTCCTGGGCTCGAGGGCATTTTGGTCAATTCCTTGAGTGAAGATAGGAATTTATATAATCTGAATTGTTGCAAATATAGAGTGAATTTTCATTGCCTTACCCGTTATTTGTCTAGTTTTGGGCGTTGTGCATCAATTGGAGTCGTCGGGAGGGCTTGGAAGCCGGTTATGGAATTTCTTAGCGAGGTAAGTCTCCTTTCTAACTTTGTGAGGAGGAATTGTCCCCCTAGGTGAACTAATTAAGTATGTGCTACTATCTGCGGGGGCTACGTACGCACGAGGTGATAGGAGTCCGTGTGTAGCTACTATTATGCCATGTCCGGGTAGTCTAGGACCCACTAGCATGCCTTACGTGTTGTACATGTGATCCTGCCAATAATATTAGACTGTTAATGCTATTGAATCGGTAATTTATTTCCTAAGAAGACTAGAGTGTACCTTTCTTAATCATTGAGAAAGAGAATTGATTCCTCCGTGGATAATTGTATTCATGATAAGGTTATATTATTGAATATTATAAGATTTAAATACTATTTTTCGTGTTCCTTTAAGAAGAATTTTACCACTTTCCTGAGTAACTGCTTTCTTGATAAAAATGTGGACTTATTGTGTGAATATGTGTATCTATGGGTGTCTGAGTCACATGTATGATTCGTGAGCAGGATAACCATGTATTTATGTATACCCGCGTCTCATGATCGATTCGTGAGCGGGGAAAGTAGATGCATCTATGGTTCGAGCCGTTCGACCCTCGGCAGTGCACAATTTAATATTTTTGGTCCGCGTCGTTCGACCCTCGGCATTGCTTGCGCATGATATTTACTGCGTATTTGCCGTGATTTTACCTGATTACTGGCCTGGAAAATCTTAAGTTGTCGACTGAAATGACAGAGATTTAAAGTTATTAAAATTTTGGAAGAAGCTGTTCTTTCCCGTTGATTATTTGTTATTTGATTAAATCATCCAAGTTTGATTATTTGTTATTGAAATGACGAAGATTTAAAGTGTTAAATGTGGAAGGGTTGATATTATTTATTCCTGATTTTAAATAAATTGCCTATGACATTCATGCTTAGTGTCTCACTTGATTATACTAAATTGACCTCTAGCAAGTGTCAAATCGACCTCTCGTCACTACCTCTCTGAGATTAGGCGGGATACTTACTGAGTACACGTTGTTTTCATACTCATGCTACACTTGTTGTGCATTTTTATTGCACATGTACTTTCATAGCGATATGGCTGGTTTGGAGACTTAGGCGAGCTGCATCATCCGGAGGCGATCCGCAGCTGACAAAGTCTCCCTCATATTGTATTTATTTTCATTTTAAATTCCTTGTCCAATTTGTATTTCGGACAAGCTTTGTAGTATTTGTGAAATTCTTAGAATTTGCTCATGCACTTGTGACACCGGGTTCTGGGATATGTATGGGATGTATTTTATAAAAATAAAATATTAAACTGTCGTATTTATTTAACGGATTTTTGTTTAGTTATTACGTAATAAGTTAAAGGTAATGATTTCAAAAATGTTAAAACATGAATTTATTTCAACTAATTAATGATTGGCTTGCCTGGCGATGGTGTCCGGCGCCATCATGACCCTAATAGATTTGGGTCGTGACAACATGGTATCAGAGCTCTAGGTTCCCTTAGGTTTCAGGAGTCCCGAGCAAGTCTAGTAGAGTCTTGCAGATCGGTATGGAGACGTCTGTGCTTATCTTCGAGAGGCTATCAGGCTGTTAGGAGTACTTCCCTTCTTGATTCCTCTTCGTGCGATTCGATTCCTTTAAGGCTTATGCCTATGTTTCTTCCTACTCAATCTTATATGTCGCAAAGCGCTTGCTATGAATCGGGAATTTGAGGAATTGAAATGGTGCTACGGATATGATGCGAGATGTTTTCCAAGTGTAATTGGTTGGGGCTGTTGTTGTGGCCCTGTAGAAAGATAATATGTTGTTTTGGCTCAGTAGCTGTGTTCCTGAGAGCCTAAGGCTATGCTCAGGTAGTGGTGATGCTTACGATTGGTTATCGTGCGATGTAGATATGGTGATAGAATGTTTGCCCATATGTTGGGGGTGATGAATGGCTTGAAGGGAGGTCTCAGGGCGTGATTTCGAGATTTCAGCATTTTAGTTCCGGCAGAGGAAAGGCATTGGGACTATAAATGGTCAGGTTTTGGGTTGATAAAGTAGTAAGCCTTGGTGTTTTCAAGTAAGGTGGAGTATTCACCTATGATGTGATATCGTCGTCATTGATCGAATGGAATGTGTTAAGGTTGTCGGTGCTATGGTTTCTTCGGTTTCATGAGGTCAGAGTGTTGTGAAGAAGTATTGAAGAAGCGGCTGTCAGAGACCGTGAGGGGCGGTGGTTCAGTACTGGATAAGTAATGATAATGAAGGCAGCTCGAGATAGATGATCTTCAGAGAGTTTGAAGTCGTGGCGAACTGCTGGATTAATAACTACAGAGAATGATATTGAATTGAGGCAGCAATTGGGCAGCATACGATGAAGGAAGATATGTGAAAAGTTCTAGGCGGTGGTTCCCTTTCTAAAAGTCCAGGAGTAAGGAACGGAAGTCAGATAGTTATTTAAAGGAATGAGTTTAACAAATGGGAGAATGTCAGCGTAGCATAGGATTTCAGTGGTAAGACAGCTGCCTATCTTGAGGTAAATTTTGAGTGTTTTAGTGGATGGTGATTAGGTCCATGAGCTTATGTTGAAATGTGTGTTATTTCGGCGGAAGTTTGGATACACCAGGGATGAGTTGTTAGGAATGAAGAAGGACACAATGTGGCGGTGAATCTGAAGATGTTGTAGCGCATTTAGTAGATGTCCATGAGGAGCGGACGGACTGGTAAGGTTGGTGAATTAGAGCAGGCTTAGGATGGGGTAATGATGTCACAAAGAGTGTGCATTTCAGCGTCGTTGGAAGGTGTCAGTTGGTGATTTCCACAGGTGGGTTATCTCCTGTGAGTAGGTTAGCGGTTGTGTGGTTGGCAAGTTTCTGTGAGGGATTCTAGTGGTTATTCGGTAGGAGCAAGAATGTGTGAATGATGCTAGGGAATTTGAGTATTTAGGGAGTGCTAACAAGAGAATTTGGAAGGATTGGACAAATTGGTTGAGCAAGATCATGTTAACAAAGGAGAAAGGATCTCAGCAGGGTCTAGAGTGGTGCAAAGAGTAGCTTCGGGCTAGGTGGGGGATGCATTTTGGTTGTAGGAGTTTGTTATCATGGCATTGCGGATTGTCGGCGTGTTGGAAAATTATTACAGCTAAGGGAAATGAGTAAAATGGTGATTGTGCGTGGGATTTGATGAACGTGTGCAAAAGTTGGCCCTGAACAAGGTTAGGCTTTGAAAGATTCAGAATTTATGCTTAAGGCATAGGCGAGTTGCAAGGGTAGTGACGCAGTCACGTACTTCATTGAAAAGGGTGTTCATGTGCTAGAAGAGCCTTGGAGTTGATTGTATTCGGGGCTGGTCAGAGTGGGTGACTCTCAATAGCGTACCTAGTGAATTCGGAAGTTAAGAATGCGGTGTTTAAAGGTTTCAGGCAGCAGTATGATTAAGAGTCGAGCTTTTGCGGTATAATGTGAGAAAAGGAAAGATAATTGGAGTGTTCTATGTTATTTTCAGCGTGCATGATAGTATTGGAGGAGTGAGAGAAGTAAACTCCGGGTTGTAGAAAGATTATCAGGAGGGCATGAGACGGGTTGTGGGATTTAGGCAGCATGGTCTCGTGAATCAAGGTCACTCGGGATGAGTGGGGGTTGAGTTTGCTATGAGTTGAAAGAAGTTACTATTATTTCTGAGGCAGTTAAGAATGATTAAAAAGAAGATAGATTGATAAGCCATGGTTGAAATGGCACATGTACGGCAGTGATAAGTTCCTTCGATGTGATTAAGTTATGCATGTGGTTTGTGCCGGTGTATGCGAGGCATATCGGCTGTCGATATAGATTTTTATTAGGAAGGATTCAAGTATTGTGGCCTGTCAGGTATAGGCAGATCTCGGAAGGTTTATGGTTGTTCAAACCACTACTTAAGGATTTGCATGTTAGGTGATTGTGATAATTCACTCGTGTGTTGTGATGGTTCTCTTGAATTGAGTTAAGTAAAAAGTTTCTATATGATGAAGTGTTCACCCTATTGGTAGTTCAGAAGTTATGATGGAATTCTTGCGCTATCTCATATTGGCATGTTAGGTGCGGTAAGAACTATGTAACTGGAAGTAAGGGTTCAGGTTGCGGTTCGATGTTGACAAAGATGTCATGAGCTCGGATGAACAAGAAAGAGGGATTTGAATGTTTAGAGTGAGCTGGTGTTGTCTTCAGTGTCACCTGAGATCGGTGTTTGGTGAAAGAGGCTTTGCATCCTAGTCATGGGTTCTTGATTTGTTTTACAGCGTTAGTGTGGCCAGTGGTGGATGTGCAGACTTGCTACCTTGTGTGGAAGTTCGTGGGAGCATGACCACGGGATGATTGTATAACTGTGACATGTAGTCACCTGATTGGTTGAAGATTTAGACCAAGTATAAGGAAGTGCAATATTGCTTGTTTGAAAAATTTATGCCTGGAAGGCGTTTGGTTCATTTGGTTGTAGATTGTGGGGTGTTTGTCCCGACTATGATGGTTGTTCTTTCGTATTATGAGAGGAAGTGGGTTAATATGGACCCCAGGTAAAGCTGTTAGCGTAGTTCGGTGCGAGCAAGGTAGACTCGATGTTTGTGGATGGAATTAAATATGATTATGGGGCTCCGTATGAGTCATATGTGTTCCTTTCGGTAGAGGGCTTTTCATGGAAAAGTATTAAAAGAACAGATTTTGTTCCATCTTCTTTCATATCATGTGATATTATGATTTTGCCGTGTGAGTTTTGAAACGACTTGATAATTCCTATGTGTTATGATTCAGCCTAGTGATGATGTTATGTGAGTAGGAGGGCTCTTGAGATTTCAGAGCATATATATATAGCACCTCAGTTGTGCTTGAGTTTTGTAGAATATGGCTTTATCAGTCTCCCCAGGATGGTATTGTGCATTTAGCGTGCTGGTGACCGATGTTCGATCTTTTGTTGCAATGAGCAATTTAGCTCGGTGTGTATCCTCTTATGTAAATTTTATGTGTGGATCGGGTGGCACGTCGCCACGGGTATGTTATTTGGATCGGGTTGCACGCCGCAACAGTGTGATGTTGAGTACGGTCTCCTATATTTATTTTCTTGTGTTTTACTTCCTATTTTTTGAGGAAAGTTCAGATTAGTTGCGTGAGTTGAGTAGTCCCTTCCTGAGTCATTTCTTATGTATCATGTTTGAGTTGTGGCCTATTTGCGCGATTTGGTATCATGTGAGACTGTTGGTCATGGTTGGGGTGATTTGTTGTCTTAGAAGTTCATACTGGGTGAGACGAGATTTTTGGATCAGGAATCTAGTGCTATAAGATTATGTGCAATACATTGAAGGACAAATACCATTATTCGGTTCATAATGAGGTGATGATTCTAGTAAAGAGGAGATATTCAATGAATTGTTAACTCAACAGTTGATTATGAATTTCTACACATCTCCTCCGTTGTGGTGGTATCACCAGCATTATAGCAGGATGTATATATATATATATATATATATATATATATATATATATATATATATATATATATCACAAGGTGCCTTGGGAGCATCAGATTCGTGAAATTTTGGCTATTAAGGTTAAGGGAATGTCATGGTGGTTAGATGATGAATTATGCGGTGCATGGTGCCGATTCAGCAAAGGTACGCAATTGTGTTGTGGTACCTCGTGTGGTAGTTGATACGGTGTTTATATATTGGAACTAGTCCTGGCAGAGAAATTTCAGGAGTTGGAACTGGATTCTAAGCCTATTATATGGATAAAAGAAGAAATCTTCATATTTGATCAAGCTAATGTACTCAGCTGGGTTGTGGTAGCACGGTCAGGTGCACGAGGTGTTAAACAGTGATTTCAGATAACTCCATAGCAGTTCTTAGCACGTTTCGAGGACGAACGTCTATTTAAATGAGGGAGAATGTAACGACCCGACCGATCGTTTTGAGCTCTAGCGCGTTGTTCAGCAGTTTGAAGTCATGAGTAGCTCCATTTCAGGTATTATGACTCGTAGGCATGGTCGGAGTTGAATTTCGGGAAGTTCGGAGTCAAATTGGAAAGAAAATTCTCATTTCAGAAGCCTTAAGTTGGAGAAATTGACTAAGATTGGAATTTTGAGTAAACGACCTCTGTATCAGGATTTGAAGGTTCCTGCAGGTTCGTATGATGATTTCGAACTTGGGCGTATGTACGGATCGGGTTTTGGATAACCCGAGAGCATTTCGGTGTGTATTATGGAAGTCAGCATTTTTGAAGAAATTTCCTAAGTTTAGCTTGAAGCGCATTTCAGTGATATTGATGTCCGTTTGGGATTCCGAGCCTGGGAATAGCTCCGTATGGTGATTCTGGAGTTGGGAGCGCGATCAGAAGTGAATTCGGATGTTTGTAGATCATTTTGACGCCATTTGGCTAAAGATAGAAATTTGATGGTTTTTGAAAAATCCGACCGGAAGTGGAAATTTTGATATCGGGGTCGGAATGCGATTCCGAAAGTTGGAGCAGGTCCAAAATGTCAAATATGACTTGTGTGTAAAATTTGGGGTCAATCAGACGTGATTTGATAGGTTTCGGCATCGGATGTGGAAGTTTGAAATTTCAAGTTCTTAAAATTTGAATTTTAGTGCGATCTGGGGTTTTGATGTTGTTTGATGTGAATTGAGGCCTTGAGCAAGTCCGCATTATATTTTGGAACAGGCTGGTGTAATTGGACGGGGTCCCGGGGGCCTTGGGTGGATTCCGGGTGCTTAACGGATCAATATTAGAAGTTGAGAAAAGCTGAAGTTGTTGGTGTCTGGTGCGACCGCACCTGCGAGGCTTTGGCCGCAGGTGCGGCTTTGGTGCCGCAGGTGCGAGATTTTGGTGGCTCTGCTGGGAGCACATGTGTGATGTAATTTCCGCACCTGCGAAGGTGCAGATGCGGACAATGGGGCGCAGGTGCGAGTTGTGGCTGGAGCTGAGGAAGCCGCAGGTGCGAAAATAGGCCTGGGCAGAATGTTTTAAAACCGAGATTCTTCGTTCATTTTCTCCCATTTTTCTTTGGTTTGGACGACTTTGAGGAGCTTCAAGAGGGATTTTCATCATGCATTACTAGGTAAGTAATTTCTTCATGTTTTTTAAGTTAAATACAAGGTTTATGCATGGAATTAGATATGGAAATTAGTAGGAAATTTGGATTTTTGGAGGAAAAACCTAGAAATTGTAATTTGGATTTTTACCACGAATTGAGCATGAATATTTGAGTAAAATGATATATTTGAGTTAGTAAAGCTATGGGTAGAGTTTATCTTCGAGAAATTTCGAAATTCGGGCACGTGGGCCCGAGGGCATTTTGGTAAATTCCTTGAGCGGAGATAAGAGTTTATATAATCTGAATTGTTGCAAATATTAGAGTGAATTTTCATTGCCTTGCCCATTATTTGGTTAGTTTTGGGGCGTTGTGCATCAATTGGAGTCATCGGGAGGGCTTGGAAGCCGGTTATGGAATTTTGGAGCGAGGTAAGTCTCTTTTCTATCTTTGTGAGGGGGAATTGTCCCCCTAGGTGAACTAATTAAGTATGTGCTAATATCTGCGGGGGCTACGTATGCACGAGGTGACGGGAGTCCGTGCGTAGCTACTATTATGCCATGTTCGGGTAGTCTAGGACCCACTAGCATGCCTTACGTGTTGTACATGTGATCCTGCCAATAATATTAGACTGTTAATGCTATTGAATCAGTAATTTATTTCCTAAGAAGAATAGAGTGTACCTTTCTTAATCATTAGAAAGAGAATTGATTCCTCCTTGGATAATTGTATTCATAATAAAGTTATATTATTGAATATTATTAAACTTGGCAAATGAGTTTCAAAACAAACATTTAAATGTTATTTTTCGTGTTCCTTTAAGAAGAATTTTACCACTTTACTGAGTAACTGCTTTCCTGATAAAAATGTGGACTTATTGTGTGAATATGTGTATCTATAGGTGCCTGAGTCGCATGTATGATTCGCGAGCAAGATAACCCTGTATTTATGTATAAGTGTGTCGCATGATCGATTTGCGAGCAGGGCAGATAGATGCATCTATGGTTCGAGTCGTTCGACCCTCGGCAGTGCACAGTTTATTATTGTTGGTCCGCGCCGTTCGACCCTAGGCATTTCTTGCGCATGATATTTACTGCGTATTTGCTGTGATTTTACCTGATTACTAGCCTGGAAAATTTTAAGTTGTCGACTGAAATGACAGAGATTTAAAGTTATTAAAATTTTGGAAGAAGTAGTTCCTTCCCGTTGATTATTTGTTATTTGATTAAATCATCCAAGTTTGATTATTCGTTATTGAAATGACGAAGATTTAAAGTGTTAAATATGGAAGAGTAGATATTATTTATTCCTGATTTTAAATAAATTGCCTATGACATTCATGCTTAGTGCCTCACTTGATTATACTAAATTGACCTCTAGCAAGTGTCAAATCGACCTCTCGTCACTAACTCTATGAGATTAGGCGGGATACTTACTGAGTACACGTTGTTTTCATACTCATGCTACACTTGCTGTGCATTTTTATTGCACAGGTACTTTCATAGCGATGTGGCTGGTTTGGAGACTTACGCGAGCTGCATCATCCGAAGGCGATCCGCAGCTGACAGAGTCTCCCTCATATTGTATTTATTTTCATTTTAAATTCCTTGTCCAATTTGTATTTCGGACAAGCTTTGTAGTATTTGTGAAATTCTTAGAATTTGCTCATGCACTTGTGACATCGGGTTCTGGGATATGTATGGGATGTATTTTATAAAAATAGAATTTTAAACTGTCGTATTTACGATTTTTGTTTAGTTATTACGTAATAAGTTAAAGGTAATGATTTCAAAAATGTTAAAACAGGAATTTATTTCAATTAATTAATGATTGGCTTGCCTGACGATGGTTTCCGGCGCCATCACGACCTTAATAGATTTTGGGTCATGACATGATAAATGGATGATAACGGTAAATCATAATATGGAACGGTGGCAGAGTCTATAGTCAAGTGAAGGAAAAGACAATAGGTGACAGGCCGTGAGGCAATAAAAGAGTATAAGCCATAAAACCATATCCCCATTTGAAAAAAATGAGTTGGTGACTCCAACGTGATTACTAAATGTTCACGTTCCAGCAATAATAGAATAGACAACAAAAAGAATGACCTTTAAAATTCATACAGGAAGATGTTTTTAAAGCAAGCACGGTGAGCAGAGTTAAGCCTAAGGGACTAAACGTTCCAGTTACACTAAGTTTCACCCTTGCGCGTAACAAATTCAATCATCCCTGGTATAGAAGGGTTATCGCTAGGCGAGTAAGATGTCAGTGAAGATGTGAAATGAAACAAAGATGCCAAAGATGAAGAGGTAACAATGGAATAGTACGGGAATAATGCGGTAAAAAGGCGAATGGAACGAGATTGCATTTATTCAAATCCTACAGATATGCTACGATTCCAGAACATTATGCAAGCACGACGCTGACAAGAGGCAGTAAGGGTTCCCCCGAGATGTTATTGATTAATAAGTAGCCAGTGTGAGAGGTATGTTAAGATGAAGGATATAACCCAAGAGAGATTACATGGAATATAGATATGAGAATGGACCAACGAGTAGTTATTAGTTGATTCAGGAAGAAACTAGTTATGGTTAGACAAAAGGATACAAATAAATCAACAGATCATGCACGATAAATATATTGAACCCCACCATATGGTATCCAGTCTCGCAGATACGAGATTGCAATTGTTGAAAAGAAAAAAAAATCAGAGAGGAGTTGGGATAATTAAAGGTATCGTATAAGTGTTACGGAATAAGAGAGAGTGTCACTAAGGAGACAATAAAAATTTAAGTTTAGAAGTAACCCTACGAGCATTGGGGCACGGAGGTATGTAACTAAGGATATTTGTAGGCGAGTAAGAACATCAAAAATTCCTTCGGGTATACAATATAACAAACTCGCAACTTAACAAGAGCCATAAGGTCTCCTTAAGTACTACACAGAAAGACCAGCTGTGGAAAAGGGGAAGAAGGCTTCAACTTAAGCATAATGACATAAAGAAGAAATGGTCCTGTAACAATAGTCTCACTACTATATTGTATACACTCCATAAGAAAGTGGCACCATTATGGCTAATGAACGGGAAGTAAAAATCAAAGGTGATATTTGAGATCATATGAGTTACAGGAAATTCCAGTATTCGTGGGCAACAAGATTAGACAAGTATTCATGCAACAAGTGGCAGAATGACCTGGAAAAGTCATTGCTTAAATATAAAGACAATTGAGAAGGCACGAAAGGAAATCTTTGGTGCTAGCAATTTAAAGGAAGGTTTAGTGTAGTATAAATAGAAATGTGTAGGTCGCAAGCTAAAGTATGGTAGAGCGACAAGGTTTTAGGTAGACAGGAGTAAGGATAAGAAAAGGTGAGTGATAAGGTGACGAGAATAGGTAAGTCCTCGGGATTAAACCCATCAAACCAAGAGAGATAATGGTTTCCATAAGTTATAAAAAAGCTCAGTATAGCATGAGTGAACTTAGAGGATTTTAACACTATGAGAATTTAGAAGAGATGGAATGCTTCCCTAGTGGTAGAATAAGGGTGTAATTGTGATAGATAAGAGGATGACATTTAGGCCTTTGATTGGTAATGATTCAAAGAGAAGGGATTCACGAATTATACAGAATTAAAATACCCCCATAAGGTTAATCACCTTGGGATTCTATGCAATACGGTTATTGAAGTATTGTATCACCCCTAGGTGGATCAGGAAAATTACTTCAGATGTTCTCCGATGTGACGTGAGCCCTAGTAACAATATATTATGTAAGAGGTCTCAAGTTGTCAGTGGTAGATATATATATCAACATTAAGGTGAATCAACAATAGATGGACAAAAATTCCAAAGTATGAGAGGAGGTTATGATTCCATACTTTAGATGAACAGTAATAAGGAAGCATTAAAGGACTTAGATTTATATATATGGGATAAGCAGTGAGAGAGAAACCTGGAGTTGGGTAGCATACCTCGGTAATAATAAACCGAAGTAAGTGTTATAGTACGGTATGACCTACTTATATGCGCTAAAGCCATAAGGACGGATAAACAACGCTAGGAAACAAAATATAGCAATAGTCGTAAGTTCGGCAAAGTACCAAGCAAAGAACTTCAATACACCTATATATGTTGCGAGGGACATCTTGTCATAGTTTTGTATATGTTTACAACGTGAGGCCAAGAGATTGGAAAAAAGTTGGAGAAAAAAAAAGAGAAGATCTGCACATAATAGGACAGTCATACAGGCTACATCACAAAAGGTAGTCAAAGTTACGATATTGGAAGAATTTTGATCACAAGTCGTGATGTGAAAAGTGGACTAAAGGGGGGAATGCCCTGTTCTTTGAATTCATTCATCGAACAATTTCATAGATAGTAAAGACAATATTAATGTATTTACAAGAGCTATAGCATGTGATACTGATAAGCACATCAGTAAACATTCGAGGACGAATGTTCCAAAGGAGGGAATGATGTTACACCCCATGTTTTTGTATGCGAATGTACATTGCAAGTCAATTAATGTAAGCTGGGAAATGACATCCTTTTTAAAATTATATATAGTGATTTAATGTTGTTACACCCTGTACTTCAGACGTCACTTTCATTATAGGATTATCTAATGTAAACTCAAAAAGGACGAAATCCTTCTACAAGGATAAGAAAGGTTTACCGAAGTCTTAAGTAAGTTAAGATAAATATGATAATTTTTAATTACGATTTAAATGAGCTTAAAGTTATTATATGACTATATATGATGTTTGGATATGAAGTATAAAGTTTGGGAAAAATCAGATTTATGTTTCTAAAAAATCGACTAAGGATTTGCCTTGTAATAAAGCGTTTTGAGGATTACATTTCATGTGCTATATGAGGTCTTTTTGGGACATATCATATACCAAAATGAAGTTCTTGGAACCTTGTTTTTAACGTTCCTAATCATTTACTCATACGACATTGGAGTATAGAAATATGAATTTTTAAAATAGGGTCACCAAGTCATATTGCCGCACTTCGGAGAAACTGGCAGGTTTATAGGCCAGGTTGCGAGGCCATTTTATCCCAATATATTGAGATTTACATGGATATATTTATATGTAATTAAAACCCTATGTGTCTAGTTCTCAACGCTGTAAACCGTTTGTCAATACGATGTCGATTATAGAGATACAAGGGTCCGAAGTTGCACTGCTCAAGCGGCCAAGCAGGCAGCTTACCCACCTGCTTGGAGAATTGAGGTGGTGGGATTATAACTTATCTTCTCCATTGTATTTCTCGTCATTATACAATAGAAAACTTACACCAAAACACTCTCAATGCTCTCTAATAACTGGTCCAAGATCCCAAGAACCAAACTAAAGGGAAATCATCTCAAATCATCATCAAAGGTGTTAAAGTTTAAAAGAGAATGCTTCTATGACATTGTGGTGTGATTGAGGGATATTGTGATCTAAGTTGAGATAGGGTTTCGAGTTATAGATGCTTTCCAAGGTATATATAACATCTTCTTGATTGTTCCTAAGTCTAATCTTGTGTTGGTTGTGTTGTTTGAGTGAAAACTCATAAGATAGCACTTGAAAGAACATGGGATATGGTTGTCCCTTTAGTTGGGCTGTTTTGTGGCTAAATATATGGTTTGTGGTGGCTGGAAATTGTGAGAAATAATTTTCTAATGTTGTGGATTCTGTTGTTCATCTTTTCTAGGTGTTAATTAAGTTGATTGAAGAAGAAAAGATGAAAAGCAAGTGATTGACGGTAAAAATTTAAGTGCTAGACGTATGGGGCTGTTTTGCAAGGTATTTTGTGGATGCTTAAAACTATAAATAATATGGTACATATAAGTATTATGTTGTAAAGGTTGTAAACTAATTGATGGAGTAAGAGTTGGATTCAATTTGTATCTTGTTATGAGTACAAATGAATTTGCCGCTCAATACGATTGTTAAGATAATCGGAGAAACTCATATTGGATTATATTGTTGTTGTTGCTATTTTTGGTTATAGTTGTTGTTGTTGTATATTAATGACCCTTAGTGGTCTTTGGGATGTATTAAAAATAGGGGAGTTTCTGCCCGATTTTCCTTAAGCCATACAACTAGCCAAATATGATGGTACAACATTATATGTTAACGGCAATATCATTTCACTTGTTGTAGATGCAAGAAGTTGTGTTGAGCTTGGTTCAATAATAAGGAAGAGATCATAAAGGTATTTTAAGGCTAAACTTTTCCTTCATTTTGGCATGATCCCGTAACTACATGAGTTTGATAACGAGGCATAAAGAGAAGTTTGTATTCCTGAACTTATGTACATTATCCTAGTCTCACAATTTACAATATTCTCCCTTATCGGAACTTCATATTCAGTCTTTTTTTTCTTTCATCCAAGAGAGTAGAGAGTCTATATATTACACAGTATTACAGTATTTTCACCACCATCAAGTTATAATCGATGGGCAGGCCCTTATTGGGCAACCTCTGATCAGATGGTAAGTTATATACCGAGCCTACTTGGCTGAGCGCCTATGAGTTAGCCCAGAATGGCCGAGATACAATGCCTAGTATGGTCGGGCGCCTATGGGCGAGCCTACTACGGCATAGCAGCTACACATACTGTGCCTTATAAGGCTGAACAACTATTTTACTTACTATATTGAGAGAGTTGAGTCAGTATCAGCAGGTAAGCATATCTTCAGATTATCTTTGACTCCCAATTATTTTCAGTTATTATATTATCAGTTCAGTTTTAGTTTTCAGTTATTATGTTGCCTTACATACTTGGTACCTTATTTCATACTGATGTCCCTTTTGTCGGGGACGCTGCATTTCATGCCTGCAGGTCCTGCTACACAGTTGGACAACCCTCCAGCCGACAGAGTCAAACATCAACTTGGTTGGTAAGATCCACTTTCTCAGAGTTACTAGGTCTAGACCTTGGAGTTTATTTTATATATATACAGGTTTAATGGTTAGGTCGAGGCCTTGTCCCGACCACGATACTGTTCAATTATCCCTAGAGGCTTGTAGACGATTCGTGTATATTTTGTATATCAGTAGATTTTCACCGCGACTTTGTCAGCCTTCATATTTTTATATATCAGCTTTTGGGTATGTTTATCCCTCATATGAGAGAGACGTTATTTTCAGATGATTCAGAATAGGGCCTCATCAGCCTAAGTTTAGGGTTACCCCTCCAGAGTTCACATTTATAGAGTGGTATGCTCGGGCCGAGTATGGTACCGAGTGCCCGTCGCGGCCTATCAGTTTGGGATCAAGATCAAGATCACCTAGTTATCTCACTACTTTGTTGTTTGGGGTAAAGAGCTTGTTTGAGATTGAAGTAAAGCTTAGTTGGACAAGTATTCTTGCTCCCAAGGTAAGGTTTAATTTTCCTATATGTATTTAACATTATCTATGTATATCTAATTGATTTATTAAAGGAAACTTGTAAAGTAGGTTAAACTTCATGTTGAAGTATTGTAGTTGCTGGACTATTTTGGAGTTGAATTCTTGATGTTTTATGGCTAGAAATCAGTAGAAATAACTTGAGTATACTATTTCTACTATGGTTGATGTATTTGGAAGAAGAGAAGGCTTGGAAAGTACAAGTTAGAACTTGGTTGTTGGGTGAGATGGTATAGGCTGTTTTGTTGACATTCTGGACATGTTGATCTTGTTGTTTGATTTGAGGAAAATGAAAAAAATAAGGGGAAGTGCTGTCCAAAATTTCTTAGACGAGCTAGTCTCACATTTGTGTTGAGTTCTAGCTTTCGTAAGCTTAACAATGGTCTTTTTTTGTTTATTGTAGATTAAAGTACTAGCGGACTGAACTGATATCGTGTGGTTAGGTAAACGTCGGAGGTATGTTAAGACTATCCCTTATTTTCATTTTGCATGATTCATATGATACAAACGAAATAGGAAAACATACAACTTTCAAAAATACCTCTATTCATAGAAGCACTGGGGGTGCCTATGTTCTTGATTCCCCATGTGTCTTATTATTATATCTTCTGGTCATGGGTCTCAGAAAAATACGTAGTTGATAAAGTTTATTCGAAGTCATATTGATCCTATGAAAGATCTTATTGACTTATTTCTTATGCATTGCATTCATTTATACATATACATTGACCCATGACCAGATGGCGTTATATACGTGTATATTATAGGTATATGGGGTATGGGAAAATATTATGGTGTTATATACGCACCACCACCTAATCAGCTGGTGTACATTGATGATTTCACCCACAGTGGCCGAGATGATATGATGGGATGCCCTCAAAGGCTGATGATTTTATGGATGCATATACATATGCATATGACATTTATACACATATGCGTGACATTATAAATGTTTCATAATTCATAGATCTATTCAGACTTACAGGTTGAGTCGTTTACTCCATGTTTCTTTCATGTCTAATATATACTGCTTTTCATGCTTACATACTCGGTACTTTATTTGTACCGACGTCCCTTTTTCATGTGGACACTGTGTTTCATGTCTGCAAGTCCTGATAGATAGGTTACTAGTCTTCCAAGTAGGCTATCAGCTCAGTGGAAGGTGTTGGTGCACTCCATTTGCTTCGGAGTTGCCTATTTGGTCAATATGATTTGGACATGTATTGATTAGTATGACGGGATCCTGTCTCGACCTTTTTAACATTTATGTACTCTTAGAGGCTTTTAGACATATATCATGTATATGGATACTTGTATGGCCTTGTCGGCAGATGTTTTGAGTTTACAAATGATCATGTAGGCCGTATAGGCATATATGTCATATGTATAAGTTTGTATACAATGTTGGGTCGTCCTATATTGAGTATTCCCTTGTGTTTAATCTGGTTATCTCATGACAGCTTTCCGGTTCATAGGCCATGATAGTATGATAAGAAGGATACGTTACGTTGGTATTCGGTTGAGTAAGGCATCGGGTGCCCGTCACAGCCCATCAATTTAGATTGTGACAATGGACATAGCCATCTTTGAAATAGTTTTAAGAAAAGAGAAAACCAAAAGGCATTATATAAGAAAGATGATGTGCATTAATATATTATCATTCATAAGAGTCAGACTTAATCACGTCGCGTTTCCTAATGAACCTTTAGTTTATTAGAATACTTGAGGTAGAGTTATCCCACTCTTAGGAAAATCAATTATCAATGTACCTCTACCTTGGGATTGTGTAGGGGGAAATAAGATATGACACATGGCCGCTTAAAGGAAGGACACATGGAACACAAGATGGGATGGACACCGAATACAACTGTTCCACTTGTCACCGGAAGAAATAATGATCATAAAAGGAGAATTAAATTCTCTCCTCCTGGTAATATTTAATACATAATATTGTGCAGCATTAAGGATGATAGCCCGTTACGAGGAAGTTGACATTTATGTCCAACGTTACATCTTCATCAATGGCCCTCATAACTGACATTAAAGAAAGACATGATCCTAGGTCTTCCTTCCCTAGACATAGCTATAAATAGAGAGCTCGGTTATCATTGTAAAGGACATAAATTTTTGGCTAACTTACACTACATTCTATACAGCATTTTAATACAATTTTACTTTCTCGCTTTTTTATCGTATCATCATTGTGCCCGGAAATCCCCCGAACTTATCAGCTTTGTCCATCTATATTCTAAGGCTACATATATTATATTTCATCAGATATTTCATTGTTTATTAGATCAAATTAATTCACTTTCTAGAAACCACGAACAAATTCAAATGTACCATTTTTAGGGTAAACACTTTGGCGCCCACTGTGGGGTCTGACAGTCGTTCAATTAAATTGATTCTTTCCTTTTTTACTAATGTGTTTGATTATTTTGTCTTAGCAAAAATCACAAAAGAAATGGAAGATAACACTATTAACGGCACACACAACCTTAAAACCCAAGGGGAACAGCCTTATTTCGAGGATTCAACCAGTGACACTTGCAATGAGGGGAACTACGCCACACCTGCGCATGACAGGCAGTTACCTCGACAGGTTCGGGAGACGACTCCTAATGATGCTGATAAGGATCATGTAGCGGATGATGTGAGGGTCCTGCAAGAGCAAAAGGCAATCATCCTAGGCCATCTCACGCGACAAGATTAGATTATGACGGAACTAAAACAGGCGCTATTAGGTGCTTCAAATAATGCGAACAGGCGAGATCCAATTTCTCCCGAGGTTCCCGCAAGCCATACGATATAGAGAGTCAACAACAACACTCCTAGGGGAGAAGTTGGCTTTGATAGGGCCGGGATATAGATCCGGCCTCAACAACGATAACGATCCGTTCAAGGAGAAACTTTTGTGATTCATGAAGAAAGTAAACGCCTGCATGGATCAAATCCCGGGTGCACCACCAGTATTGAAAGTCCTGAACTCGAAGAAGTATATTCAATTACAATACAAGCCGATTGCGGCCCCGGAATTCATCCAAAATCGGTTCAAAATGCCCGAAGTGCCGAAGTATGACAGAACTTCAGATCCAGAAGACTACATTACCACTTACACAACAGCGGTAAAAGGAAATGATTTAGCTCCTCACAAAATCGAGTCTATGTTAATAAAAAATTTTGGTGAGACTCTCACAAGGGGAGCTTTAATGCGGTATTCATAATTGACGAATTATTCCATAAATTCCTTTAAGATGCTCGCAAATTATTTTATCAAGGCTCATGCCGGTGCAAGAAATATACAGGCCCGAAAGGCCAGCATATTTAGGATCCCGCAGGGAGAACCCAAGTTATTGCGAGAGTTTGTTACTCAGTTCCAGAAGGAAATAATGTTCCTACCGGCAGTCCCGGATGAATGGGCAGCTGAAGCATTTATCAAAGGTTTAAATTCGAGAAGTTCAAATGCTTCCCGGAAGTTGAAGGAAAGTCTGCTCGAATTTCAAGTGACGACTTGGGCGGATGTCCACAACCGGTGCGAGTCAAAAATAAGGATCAAATATGATCAGGTTGGCTTTCCATCATCGACCAAAGGACGGTAGAAGAACAGAAAAAAATTAAAAGATGATATTGACACGGATAGAAGGACTTCGAGGGGCTGGAACAACAGATCGCTGCAGGATAGAGAAATCTCGGGATCGCGAGATTCTTCTTACCCAAAGTTATCAGAACATAAATTCAATATCAGTGTAGTATAGTTGGTGTCATCCATGAGGAATATCAAAGAGGCATAATTCCCAAGACCTATGAAATCTCATCCAGCTAGAGGGATCCTATCTTATGGTGTGAATACCACGGCACTAACGGCCACCGGACTGGGGACTGCTGACACCTCCGGGAAGAAGTGGCAACACTGTTAAAGAATGGTCACCTCAGAGAATTCTTGAGTGACCGAGCTAAAAACAATTATGATCAAAAAAGGGGCGACACAGAAACCTCGAAAGCAGGATAGGAACCTTCATGCCAACTAATCAACATGATCTTCGGAGAGAATGAGATTAATGGGGTCGCCTTTTCGGTAGCGAAGAAGACAAAAATATCAATAACTCATAGTAAAAGGCTCCGGGAAGACGATATCACATTCACGGACAAAGATGCATATGGATTACTGCTACCGCACAATGACGCACTAGTAATATCTTTAAATGTGTTAAATTTTAAAATTAAATGTGTGTTAGTGGATCCCAGAAGTTCCGCTAATATCATACAATGGAGAGTACTGGACCAAGCTAAACTCACCGGAAGAATTATACTGGCAACGAAACTCCTCGCTGGATTCAACCTCGCAAGCGTGACAACCCGGGGAGAAATTCAATTGCTCACGAACGCTGAAGAAGTAATGAAGACAACTCTTTACGAAGTGGTAGATGGAGACATGGATATAATATCATCTTGGGGAGACCATGGCTGCACGAAATGAAAGCTACGCCTTCAACATACACCAATTGTTAAAGTTTCCGACACTTGTGGGGATCAAACGGATAAGAGGTGATCAACCGGCAGCAAGGGATATGAATGCAATTTCGGTTTCCAATAGCAAAGGAAAGGAACGTGCGACATAGAAATTACTGTAACTGGAACCTGCCACCGAACCAGAGGAAGATAATGTTTAACAAAGAATTAGATCCTTTGACCAAAGCTATTTCTAGGATGAACACGGGTTACTGATAATCAAGGAAATAATATTAAATAAAGAGAAACGAGTAATAAACAGTATTGCAGAAATATAGAAAAGCAAAGTAGATTGTATTTGAAAATCAGATGATCCTTTACAAGTTGTATTCTCGTCCCTTATATACGTGATTCCTTGATATAACGTACAACTCTTGCTATGATTTCTCATTAATGACTAATTATGACATTAGTGGGGAATTACAAAGGATAACGGTAATTGGGGTATGGTTACATAACATACGAGTAATCAATGGTGGGTCCTTGAATCTTCCCGTAGCTTTGTCAAGATTCATTCTAACGATGTCTCTTCCCTATTTTGATCAGGTTGAGTTCCCGTGGTTGATGGACTCGATGGTTTATTGATCCGTGCCTCTTTGTTTCGTATCTCTTTATAGAATCACATCCAGCTGTCGTGTTTCCCTTGGTCCACGTATCTGGATGAGTTGTGTAGAATCAGCTAACGTGTGAGACTCTTTTTTACCAATACAGATAGTCCCCCCACTTACCATTTATTTATCGATTAATATTTGGTAAGTGGATACGCATTTATGGCGGGAATATTTTTCCGCACTTTACCTCGAAACATTGTATCCTTCTTTGAATCATAGGCGTCGTTTGTCACTTCTATTTAATGCTCAAACCATGTGTCCTTCTCAGATTGGTTCTGCAGTTACTCGGCGCTTTTTAGGGCTTTCTGCGGCTGTGTCAGTCCCAAAGTGACACCTTTCTTCTTTTCTTTGCTTCCACGAAACACTTTCGAACTTTATCTCTTGTAAAGAACTTTTTCTTGCCTTTGTAAACATGTCTTCTTCAAATAAACCTCAGAGAGTAATAGATATTGAGAATTTAACGCCATCATCTTCTCCGACTAGGGGTCAGAGGGATGGTAGACTTAGGAGTCTAGGATCCACTCCTTTGAGAGGCTCTTCTTCCACTTAGATAGTTTCCCCTCCTTCCGCTAGGTCTATAGTTTCTCCGAGGGCTAGGGCTTCCCGGTCTTTGTCTAGAGGTAGAGATGAACGCCTTAGTGAACTTGGAGTTGAAGAAATCATTCCTGCTGAGTTTGTCTTTGCTAGAGATAATCAAGTTCTCGTAGACCAATCTTCTTCCATTGAGAGTGTCGAAAGGTATCCAACCCTTATTACTGAGGGTCAGATTTCCCTTGTTCGTAGAGAGTGTTTTTGGAGGCATGATTTCCCTATCTACATTTCGAATAGTAATCAAAGAATAACGTCTTACAAGACGGGATACTCTTTTGTTTATACGTACCCTTTTACTCTAGGATTTAGACCTCCTATTTATCCAGTCATAATTGAATTTTGTTGTTTCTTCGATATCTGCTTAGGAAAAGTTGGTCCACTTGTGGGGCGAGTTGTCGCATGTCTTAGGAGTTTAGCTTCTTTAGCCTTAGTTCCTTTTACTTTCAACCATCTTATTCATCTTTACTCTCCTGCCTTGTTTCGTCAAGGGGTTTTTACTCTAACTGCTAGGAGTAAAAGAGTGTTGGTAACCCCTGGAGATGATAAGGATAGGGGTTGGTGCCTCCGGTATGTCGTTGTACCCACAGTTGGTTTAGTGGGTGAAGAAAATCTTCCCTTCCGTGAGAAGTGGAATCGTTCACGTGAGTATGCTTTTGCTAACATCTATTTACTTTTCCTCGTTATGACTCGAGATGTTTTACTAACACCGTATATGTTTCTTCTTCTCTCAGCAATCATTGGTACTGTTGAGAATGTCTCAGGTATCTGTGATTGGGTAGAAAAGTTATTGTCCGTTGCTCTTTTAGAAGAGAGATCTTGGAAGTAATTCACTGGGAAGTACGGTTGGCATGTAAAGACCCGCGGTAAGTGAAGCTTTTGTTCTTGGTTCTTTCCTTACTCGAGCCTTTTCTTTCTCCGTTGCTTAACTTTTTCCCTTTTGATAAGGTTCTTTGCTCGTGGGGTGTTTGCTTCATCTATCCCGAAGATGTCTTTGGCCTAGTCCCAAGAGATTATTGTTGGTTTGTCTTCCTCAAAGAGGAAGATTGGTGAGTCTCGTTCCGTAGAAGAAGAAGAAGAAGAGGAGGGTGCTTTGGTGCGCAGGCCACAGAGAAGGCGGGTGGTTTCGGACGATGAGTCTACACTCGTGACTTTGCCTTCTATGTCTGTGGTTGACCCCTCTACCTTTGAAGATGTTTCACATTCCCCCATTCATAAGTCTGTAGATTACTTGTTCCATGAAGTTTTTGACCTTGCTCCTGATGATGTCCCTTTGGCTGCTCTTTTTCCTTCTTCTTTACGAGAACTGTCTCATCTGTTCCTTTGGCTATTACGGCTTCTGATGTTGCTTTGCCCATGGATTCCTCAACTCTTCAATCCTCTGTGCCTACTGCTTTCCCTGTGGCTTCTCCAGTTCCTCAACCCTCCATGCCTGTTATTGCTTCATCTCATCCTGTTTCCATGCCTTCCGCTACGGAAGTAGGGTCTTCTAGCAGAGAGATGCGGCAGGTGATAATAGAGGTTCCAGCTGAGGGGAATCTTTTCAAGAAAACGGGTGAGCCCACACTGAAGTGTGGCTCACACCTTTGATAGGTCCCACTGAGAAAACCAAGCTAGCCAGCCATAGTGCTCTTACATGGGCCAATGAAGTTGTGCATACCTCTTTGAAGGTATGATGCAGGTTATCCTCTTTCATTTTCGTATATGAAATTTATCATATCTAATTGGTTTATTTCTTGTAGATTAATCTTATAAGCATGGAGCTCATGGAGAGGATCTTAAATACGGATCAGGAGACAAAAGAGTTGCAAGATGATGCTGATAATTGGAAAGCACAATATGATAGCCTAAGGATTGACATGGATGCCTTAGAAGAGGAAATGAGTACCTTGAAGCGGCAGATGAGGCTCATGGCGGCAGAACTGGCAGTAGAGATGGCTTCTTCCATTCAGGCTGATAAAGACAAGAGTGTTCTGGAGTCCTCATTTGCTGAGTAGTTTTCCCGTGCCTTAGAGGAGATTAGAAACTTTAAAAACTTACTGGGGCAAAAGGAAGAATACTCAGGCAAGCTCGTGCAATCACTCACCCATACTCAAGAGGACATTCGTAATGCTTTAGATAAAGTTCAAACTCTGGAGGAGTCGATTGTACCATTAAGGGCCGCCCATGAAGTTGCTGAAGTGGAGAAGGCCGGATTGAGTGATGAGCTTCAAGTATGGGAAAGGGATTATGAAGATCTTGAAAAGGTGGCTGCTACTGATATGAGCTGGGCGTATATGAATTCTCGCCTTGACACATTGACGGAAATGAGTCAAGAGGGTTTCGACCTTAGTGCTGAAATAGCTAAAACTAAGGAAGCCATGGAGAAGGCTCAACAAGGTCATATCTCTCTTCACATGATGGTGAGACTCCTGCTGCTCGTGCCTCTTCATCCTTAGTTTCTCCCGTTCCTCCTGCTGATGAAGAAGTCAATCCTCCTTCTCGAGAAGATTAAAGTGTTGATTCACCCCCCTTTTTTATTTATTTGATTGGTGGTTACCCCTAGCTCCATCGGGGGTAAACTTGGATCTTTCAAAAGTCCCCAGCTGACAACTTAGGGGAATTTGGATGTATAAACTATATGCGGCTAAGTGCTAGTTTGTACTTAGTTCTTACTTAGCCGCTTTTTTCGAATATATGCAAATTAAGACTTTTTGCTTCGATTTTCTGCTTTACTCTTAAGTCTTTTGCATGTTTAATTTTCGAGGTTTTTATTTTTACCTCTGAATTTTTGCATGAGGATGCTGTAATAACTCGTACCTTTTCATAGTAGGTACGGTGTTTGTGAGCCTTTTCGTAGTAGGCTTAATTTATGAAAGAGGGCCCTTTATGATTGACATGAAGAAGACGTCTCAACTTCATGATAATGCAATAGAGTGATAGGAATTTTACACATGTTTAAGAATGTTTCCAAGAAAAGTTTTTTTTGTTTGAACTTCCACGACATTTTACATGTGTTTGATTATCGTCTAAAACTCATGTTGCAACTGTTTTTGTTTAACAGATTTGATATACACTTGTATTTCGTAATTGTTTTTCATAGGTAACAGTTTTTCGATATTAATATAAGGGAACAACTGTTTTTCACTAGTAACAGTTTTTATAAAGATTGGGGTTTATACCCGCAACTGTTTTTATTGATAATAGTTTTATAATAAGTACGAGGAAAATGCTTTTTCATTCGTAACTGTTTTATTTGACAACAGTTTTTTGAACAAATACATGGATTTTGATCTTTCATTCGTAACTGTTTTATTTGATAATAGATTTTTTAGTAAGTACAAAATGATGATCTTTTACCCCTAACTGTTTTTGTTACAACAATTTTGAATAAGTATAAAGATGTACATTTCTTCCTCATGACTAATATTTTTCCTTTCATCCTGAACATGTTCGAAGGTTTTTTGCATTTTTTCATTAGGATTTGTATTTGGATGACTCTTTTGATCTCTTTCGATTTCACTTGTATCACTTGTCTTATTGGGTATATGGGACTTCAAGCTCGAGCTTTTGACTTTCTGATAGTCTTCTTTGCTTCGTCTTAGCCTTCCATACTGTATAGTCCCCCAAGTGTTTGAGCTTTGAAGAATGAGATCTCAATCACTTGATTATTCCTTCCTGGTGGTCCTTTTCCTTAGAAGGAAAAACATTCCAGACTCGAAAGTATATAATTTTTTAGATGATGACTGCTTAACCATTTAAAACGTCCATTAGAAAATGTAACCGTAGACCGGGAATTGTGTTATTCCTCGCGTCTTTGCAGGTCTAATATCATCATTTGGTGATGGGTTAGCTTTATGCCTATCATCTAAAAAAGTTAGTAAAATTTTTAAATGTTCAAAATAAGATCGAACGTGTGATACCTGACCGGGGGTATTTCTTTCCCTTAGAATTAATACTTCTTTAGGTGGAAGGCAGTCCAGCTTGTTGGTAGAACTCTGCCGTCCATAGCTTCCAACTCATAGGCGCCCTTCCCAGCTATGCCTCGGATTTTGTAGGGGCCTTCCCAGTTTGGATTTAGCTTTCCTGCGCCTGCTTCTTTCGTTGATTGAAAGACTTTTTTGAGGATGAAGTCCCCAATCTTGAATTACCTGAGATGAGCTTTACGGTTGTAATAACGCTCTATGATTTGTTTTTGAGCTGCCATCCGTATCAGTGCTGCTTCTCTCTGTGGTTCGAGCAGGTCCAGATTGGTCCTCAATCCGTCGTCATTTGCTTCCTCCATCGCTATTGCGAACCTTATTCTTGGTTCGCCAATCTCCACGGGTATTAAGGCTTCTGAGCCATAGACAAGTGCGAACGGGGTTTCTCCCGTGGCTATTTTTGAAGTTGTTCTGTATGCCCATAGTACCGTTGGTAACTCATCAGGCCAGTTTCCATTGGCTTTATCCAGCCGCTTCTTTAGATTGTTTATGATGACCTTATTCGTTGACTCATCTTGACCATTAACCACGGGGTGGTATGGCGTTGAAGTGATCCGTTTGATTTTCCAGCTTTCGAAGAACTCTGTGATTTGCGAGCCTATGAATTGTGGTCCATTATCGCACACGATCTCCTTTGGNTGGGAAGAGGTCCCACTATGTCCATACCCCATTTCATAAAAGGCCATGGGGATACTATTGGATGAAATAATTCTGCTGGTCGATGCATGTTATTGGCAAACCTTTGGCACCTATCGCATTTGGATACGAAGTTCTCGGCTTCTTCTTCCATCTTAGGACAATAGTAACCAACTCTGATTAGGGTTTTCACTAAGGATCTCGCCCCTGAGTGATTTCCACAGTGTCCTTCG
>ML429188.1:0-21974 GCA_005239525.1 Nicotiana knightiana | reverse complement strand
GGAGATAAGTTCAGAATACTTTTTGAATCCCATCTCTCGATATTGCTGCTGCAGGAGCATATTTGAGGCATGAAAAGTGGTGAAGGTTTTCTCCAACATATCATGATCAGTATATTATCACCACATCATTTCAATTGGAAAATAATCCTGAACATAGCAGAATTATACTCGCTGATAGATTTAAAAACTTGTAGCCTTAAATAAGTCCATTCATAACATGCATGTAGAACAACGGCCATTTTTAGGTGGTCATATCTATCTTTCAAATTATTCCACTATATGACTGGATCTTTAAAAGTAAGATATTCTATTTTCAGGNGAGCATATTCGAGGCATGAAAAGTGGTGAAAGTTTTCTCCAACATATCATGATCAGTAATATTATCACCACATAATTTCAATTGGGAAATAATCCTGAACATAGCAGAATTATACTCACTGATAGATTTAAAATCTTGTAGCCTTAAATGAGTCCAGTCATAACGTGCCTGTGGAAGAACGACCATCTTCAGGTGGTCATATCTATCTTTCAAATTATTCCACAGTATGACTGGATCTTTAATAGTGAGATATTCCATTTTCAAGCCTTCATCAAGGTGATGGCGTAGGAATATCATGGCTTTGGCACGGTCTTGGTTTGATGCTTGATTTTTGTCCTTGATGGTGTCTGCCAGACCCATCGCATTAAGATGAATTTCAGCATCAAGCACCCAGGACATGTAGCTTTTGCCCGATATATCCAGGGCTACAAATTCAAGTTTAGAAAGATTTGACATTATTTAGAAAAAGAAAGTTCGTACCTTTGATACTTTCAAAGTATTTGCTCGAGATGGCAGAGTCTCGTGCTGATAACGTGTTATAAAATAACGACTGTAAAGTAAATAAACTAAAGACAAGTGTAGAGAGAAACTGATATATTATTGAACTTTCAAACTGATGTACATAATGAACTGAAATCTCCTCTATTTATAGAAGAAGGAAGCTGCTGTGTAAGCTGCTACTGTAAGCTGCTGTGTAAGCTGCTTGTAAGCTGCTACTGTAAGCTGCTGTGTAAGCTGCTTGTAAGCTGCTACTGCAAGCTGCTGTGTAAGCTGCTTGTAAGCTGCTACTGTACCAGATGTAGATAATCTTCTTCCGGGGGTAATGTTTATCCATAACGGAGTACCAAAATGATAAGCTTCTTCAGGAGGCTTATTTCCAATAGAGTACTAAATAGATAAACATATTTACGGCAGTGTCCCATATGGATAAACTTCTTCAGGAAGCTTATTTACAACGGAGTACTAAATGAACATCCATTATATAATATATATTTATAACAAATTGAAGGTATTTTGTGATTTTTCGGATGGTGATACAAGATATGGTAAGGGATTTATATAAGGGTACACTTTGTAACTGCTCGCCCTATTTAATTGTTGGCCATAACTAATATTTATTATATTGATTATATGTTACATGGGTGTTTTGTAATGGGTAAGGTAACAACAATCCATCGCGCATAATTAGGGATTATGCCGATGATTTACTTCCATATTTCTGGCTATTAATGATTCTTCCATCTATGTTGCTTCTAATGTCCTGAATTATCAACCCCGTACCTATTTTCTCTTTTTCAGTTAATAGGCACAATATCCTTGTAGATGATCAAATTCATTAGCTTTCATTTTCTCAGTTCTTCATTCTTCTTTATTGCATCAGTTAATTTCATGCCACCTGTCAATCAGTGGCGTATCCAGGATTTAATGCTTATGGGTTTCTGCTATTAGGGATATAATAGATATGCCCTAGATCCAATCTCATACTTGATGATTTGAACATATTTTTTGTGAACTTTATTTGATATAAAAAATATATGGCATTTGATATTATTTTATCATAATAATTATTAATTATTTAATTAATTTAATAAGGTCCTTGATTAAATTATGAGACTTTTCATCGTGATGAAGATCATAATAATGAGAGTGAATTTTTTTATAATTTAATCTAAATTTATTCTTGATCATATGATTATCAATTTGGATATTAGTAATCTGATTAGATCAATATTTATGTGATCGTCTTTATTAAATAAAGATTAGTTGATCTAATTAACTAAATCACATAGTTAAATGATGCATATAGAGATACGATAATTGAACCGACTCATTAAATAATTTCTAATAATTAGAATTACCATAAACTGTCAATAGGATATTCTCTTGAAGAGTGTGATGTAAGAATTATTGATAAGTTATTTATTGTGCTTTGATACTAGACACGTATGATCCTAGGGGATAGTTGAAAGGATATTGTGTATGATTAAATACTTGTGGAATTAGTGATTGATCAAGATGGAATTTGTCAACTCTTGATAATGAGTTTAAGCTCTATGTTGTCATGAATTATAAATGACTAAACTACAACCTTGGCCCGAGCAATTGAATGAAAGAAGAAAAGAGTTTCTTATGTCGTTCAATGGTCGGTTATATCTGAATGGACACATAGTTGGTCGTCTATTAAGATATGACAGTTGAACCATATCTTAGTGTGACTCAGAGCTATAAGGGCAGAATGAAATACTACTTTATTCTTCTCAGGGTTCTTGAGAGTAAATTGTCTACTTCATGATATCCGATCGTTAAGGAGTGTTGCTAGATGCCACCTTTCATTAGTATATTGATGTGATTAATTTACTACCGGCTCAGTATTAAACTTATGGGGTCGCACACTAACAAGTGTTTTGATCTTTGCTAAAGGATTAATTACTTTATTATTTAATAATTAAATTAAAGAATTTAATTAGTCAATAAATTTAGTTATTAGTTCAAATAAAATATTATTATATTCTTTGCTAGCACTGATGATATAATTAATATTGTAAATAAATTAAAATATTCTATTTAAAATAAAAAATTAAATTATATCTCTTGGTTGAAATATATATATGTAATACATAAATGGAGACCAATTAGTGAAATCCAATTAAGAATTGGATCACAAAAGGGACTTAGTCCGCTTTGGAATAGGATTCCATCTTTAATGGAATTATTTTTCAAAAGCTCAATTTTGAATTGGAAAGGATAAAGAAAGGCCACTTAACCTAGTGGAAAGTATTGTCGGCTTAAGTGAGATATATAAATACATCACTAAGTGTCAAGAAAATTAGTTTTCTTGTTGTGTTGTTGGCTGAATTTTAAGAAAATTTCAGCATATAAATTTCATTCAATTTGTTCACGGGTTTCATTGATCAAATGGCTGATAGCAAGGTTCAGTCGCGGTGTAGATACACATATAATCTTTGCACTATCGAAGAAATTTTGAAACGAGACTCTCTTCACCAGGTACGTCTTAGATCCGATCTTTGACATGTAAATAAATTTTAAACACAAAAAGATTTACCTAGAATTGTTATTGTCTTCCGCTGCGTGTTACAAACATTTATATGCAATCCTACACTTGCAACGACCTCAAGTAAATTTTCAGGATTTTTTGGGTTCACATTCAAATATTTATAGATATTTAGTAAATTTTTCGAATATATTTATACTGTTTGAATAAAATTTACTGAATTCACGTGAACCCATAAATCGAGAGGTAAATCCATCACAATATTGATTCACGTAGTAAATTTATTTTCAATCAATACATTAACATCTAGATCAGCCACTAGCAATTTCCATGAACCGACCTCCTATATATGTTTGAACTGTCAAATAGTTCATGAAAATTGAAAAACGATGCTCATTTTTCTAAGAGATATCTAACAAAAGATCAAATGATTTAATTAAAGAGAGAGAAGATGCAAAAATTGTCAAGAACCATAGAAACACACCACGTGGCTTGATTCCAAACAGCCTGTTTGAGCTTCCATGGGATGTACCTTTCTGATTTAATTGGTCGAAATAAATTCAAGAGTCCAATGTGATGTCTAACCCAACATATTAGACTCTTGAGTTTTTTCCCCATCAACTAAATTAGAGGGGAAAAAGGTTGGCTATTAAGTACTCTGAGTACAGTCAAATTTTTCTATAATAATATTATTTATTCTAAATATTTTTGAATATTATAACGAAGTACTGTTATAGAAAAAATATATTATAATATAATATAAAAATTAGTTCCGAAATTTTTTTACTTTTATAGTGAAGTTTTGTTATATAGGGATACTGTTATAGAGAGGTCTGACTATATACACACACTTTCTCTCTCTCTCTATCTCTCTCTCTCTCTCTCTCGCTAAATCCAGATGTGGATCCAGAATTTAAATTTTATGGGTTCATTTTTTAAGGTTTTTAACATTGAACCCATTATATTTTTAAAGTTATGAGTTCATATATATTATTTTTGCAATTTTAATGAATTTTTATATAGAAATTTTTACTACACGTCGAAACTTATGAGTTCAATTAAACTCGTGTCACGACCCAATTTTCCACCGTCGGGACCGTGATGACGCCTAACGCTATACTTGCTAGGCAAACTAACATTAGAGGTTTACGACATTAAAACAATTAAAGTATATATACGAAGTTTTACTACCATCCAATATATGATACCAAAAATAACAAATGAAATAGTATACGATACTGCGAAGATAATACTAATCTCTAGCTACCAAGGGTTTGGAGTCACAATTCACGAACTACTAAGAGTTTACTACAAGTATTTGGCTAAAAGAAAATATATATCTGTTTAGAACTAGATAAAACAACAACTGAATAATAAGGAAGAGACTCCAGGAATATGTGGACGTCGGCAGATCTACCTCGTGTCTCCGTGCGAATAGTCTGCTACCACTCGAACTCAGCTCAGAGCTAAACTTGGATCTGCACACAAAGTGCAGAGTGCAGTATCAGTACAACCGACCCCATATACTGGTAAGTGTCGAGCCTAACCTCGGCGAAGTAGTGACGAGGCTAGGACAGGACATCACATACAAACTTGAACAGTATAATCATACTATCGGAGATAACAACAAATAAAAAGAAAAACAGAAAGTAATGGAAAGGGAAAATGCGGTGGGAAATTTCAACATAAAGAGTGACAAAAACGTGAAGACAGAAAGAAACAATGATAACAACAAATTAAGCAACTAAATAGAAAGAAAATCTGCACGGCATCACCCTTCGTGCTTTTACTCTCATCCTCACCAGATAATAAATAAGAATGCACGGTATCACCCTTCGTGCTTTTACTCTCGACCTCGCAATATAAATAAATTATGCACGGCATCACCCTTCGTGCTTTACACTCTTCCTCACAATATAAGTAAATCATGCACGACATCACCCTTTGTGCTTTACACTCTTCCTCACAATATAAATAAATTATGCACGACATCATCCTTCGTGCTTTACACTCTTCCTCACAATATAAATAAATTATGCACGACATCATCCTTCGTGCTTTACACTCTTCCTCACAATATAAATAAATTATGCACGACATCATCCTTCGTGCTTTACACTCTTCCTCACAATATAAATAAATTATGCACGACATCATCCTTCGTGCTTTACACTCTTCCTCACAATATAAATAAATTATGCACGACATCATCCTTCGTGCTTTACACTCTTCCTCACAATATAAATAAATTATGCACGACATCATCCTTCGTGCTTTACACTCTTCCTCACAATATAAATAAATTATGTACGGCATCATCTTTCGTGCTTTACACTCTTCCTCACCATTCACAAAATCAATAACAACTGATAAGGAGAAGTTTCACAAGGAATCAATATTTCATCAATAATTACTTTCATAATTTAACATCTCAACCTCGAATTAATATTCACAATGTTATCCATCTTGATGGAACCGGATACAATTCTCTCAATATTTTAATAGCAACAATAAGCATGGATAATAGGCTTTAAAACTATAGATTAGCAAGAATGGACTTTCACTCGCATGTTATGACTCAACCACAACATATAGGTACTCATCATCTCACCTATACATCGTACTCAACAACAAAACACGTAGAAAGTAATCACATAATACCTATTCCCTCAAGCTAAGGTTAGACATAACACTTACCTCGATTTTGCAAGCCACTCACTGCTCAAGTACAACTTTCCCTTTAGAATTCACCTCCAACCCACTCGTATCTAATCATAATTAGTTCTATTATTAATTATTGCTAAAGAAATTAACTTTAATGCATAATCATGGTTATTCCTATGTTTTCGTAAAAAAAAGTTAAAAATCGGCCGTGGGCCTGCTTGGTCCAAACTCAAGGTTCGGACCAAAATCTATTTACCCGTTCACCCCCGAGCCCGAATATGTAATTAGTTTAGAAATCCGACCTCAATTCGAGGTCTAAATTTCAATTATACAAAATTTCTTAATTCTACCCAAACTCCCAATTTCTACCATGAAAACCCTATATGTTTAGTTGTAAATTGATGAAAAACAATGGGTAATTGGAAGAAAGTAGATAAAAATCGTTTACCAACACTTTGGGGAAGAACTTGTCTCTTGAAAATCGCCTCTAAGCCTTCTTAGTTTTGAAAATATGAAAGAATGGCCAAATTCCCGTTTTTAGGTTCTGTTTTAATCGTTGGGAAGGTCTTCTTCGCGTTCGCGAAGGACCGGTCGCGTTCGCGATGCTTTGGCCCTATTGGTCTTCACGTTCGCGAGTCATTCCACGCGTTCGCGAAAGGCATTTCCCCTCAAGCCATCGCGTTTGTTGATACCCAATTTTTTCCTATATTATTTTTAAAATGCATATATAGCTTCAAAACAATGCATGGGCATCAATTAATATTTTTCATAATTTCTGCATTTTTCTAACGATTTTTATCAATCTATCCCAGTATTTTATTATATAAGTAATTACTAATTGCATCACAAATAATTTTATAATAATTTTATTGCTTAATTTTTATCATTTATATTTATACTAAGGTTTAATCATTTCATGAATAGCCGCACTTATATTTTTAGGGTTATAATTGCAATAACTTTGCAATAATAACCCATGTGTGCATAATTACCTTATTTCACCAGAAAATAGTTTTTTTATATTTTTATAATGNGTTATAATTTTAAATTATTTTTATGCATGAAAATAATTTTTTATAATTTATTAACTATTTTACAATTTATTTATCAAACTAATTGGGTATTTAACAAATAGCCTTTTTAATTTTGTGTTAATTTCAGACCTAGCCCAAATTATTACCCCCCAGCCCAATTAAAATCATAGCCCAATTCTTCATCTAACCCGACCCAGAACCTCCTCTAATCGTGTTTGTTGATCTCTCAGATCAACGGTCCCCATTATTCCTTTCCTTTTTTTAATCTAATCTAACCCTAACCCCCTTCATTTTCTTTTGTTCCGCCATCTTCGTTCTCCCTACCTCTCCCCTTCTCTCTCAAACCCTCTCCTTAAAACCTAATTGTCGTCATTGGAAAACTACCGTTCCATGGGATTTCTCTCTAGTTTCGGCCCTTGCCGGCCTCCTACCTCTTCTGGGTGTTCGATTTTGTTGTTCTATGATTCAAAACCTTTTCATGAGCCTATCTATGGCCATCTCTGTTTGTGAGCATTACTTTCTTCGTGTTTATGGCTCAAATCCATGGTTTTACCAGGTTTTTCATCTCTGTCATTTCTGTAAACCCTAATCTCTTTCTATGTGGGTCTATTCAGATCCTTGTAGATCTGAGATGATTTTAAGCATTATTGGGTATTTTTATTCGAAAAACCTTCTATTTTCCTTATTAGTATTCGATTCCAGTGTTTTCTAAGAACTAGGGTTTCGTCCTAAGTTCTCTTCAAAAGGTTTTAAACTTCCAAGTGTTTGAATCTGATTATCCTTTGCTAGTTCGACTAATTTTTGTGTATATGCTTTTAACCTTAGGTCTTTCTACTTATTGCACTAATTATTTTAGTGATTTTCCCGTTATTTTTGGTCTCTGTCAATCAAAATAGATTGACTGATTTTATTAGGATTCGAAGTATATTTTTCTGTTAAAATTAGTGCTTCTCTGTGACTTTACCTGTTTTCCTTATCTATGACTTTTAATTGGTACTACTTGCCTTATTTAGACTAATTAGTCTGGTTTATGGTCAATAATTGATTTGTTTACCTTATTTGAATCCCAATCTGAGTCGTTAAGGGATTCTCCCCAATTAAGGGGTCCTTTCTAGATTCTTTTGTTTGAATTGATTGAGTTAATTCCCAAATTAACTGATTGATTACCTTGTTTAATGAACTCTGATTTATTCTTTACCTTAATTGTTTTACTTTTCTAAGTGCTATATAAACCCCACTCTGATTTTTCTTTAAGACACTTACAAATATAGAGAAACACACACAAACTCTTACTCTGACACGCTCAGTTTTAGTACTTTCTATTACTTCTATTTGTTGTTCTGTCTAGCCGGCTGAAAGCTAAGTCTAGACTCTAGGATCCTATTTTCCTTCACTTCCTTATTGCTATCTCTTAACTGGTATGCTCTTATTTCTGTTATCATACTCTATTCAATATGCTATGTAGTTAGACTTATGTTCTTCCTGTTTATTGTTCTTAATCAGCATGACTATTTCTGTTATCATGTCCTATTCAATATGCTATGTGGTCAGTCTGCTATAGATATCAACATGCCTTTGTTTGCCCTATGTTTCTTTTAACTAGCATGCCTTAACTCCTGTTAATTTTTCCTGTCCAATATGTTAGTATGGTTAATACACTTTAGCCTATTCCTGTTTAATCCATGACACTTGTTTACTCGTTTCTCAACCAGCCTGCCTCAATTCTTGTCCTATTTTTATGTGTTGATCATTTACCTTAACATGTTCCTGATTGATTCATGATTTCTGTATACTTCTTTCAAGAATAATGGTGCTCTAAATTCCTGCTACTTTCTTTGTATGGCCATCTGATTAGCCATTTAACTTCAACATGTTTCTGTTTGATCCATGATACTTGTCTATCCGTTTCTGAAACTAGCATGCTTTAGTTTCTATGACTCTATTTTGCACTATGTGTTCATCTGATTGTTTACTCTAAATTTCAACATATCCTTGCTTGGTGCATGATTCCACCTAGTAATAGTTAATGAACTAAGTCAATTCCAGCAATGTGAAACCTCGTTTGACTTAATTGTGACCATGTTCTGCCTGTAATTCAGTGTTCTTACTCTTGTTGTGACTATTAACACCCAATCTTATTCTGTTCTGTTCTGTTTATGATCTTGTAACTTATTTCTATGCACTTCTAAAACTCAAACTGTTTTTCTAAAATTATTTTCCTACTTTTATATAATATTTTCAACTCCTACTCTTAGATATCTAGGGTCTTGCCCCCCTCTCCCCCAATCTGAGTACTGTCTAGGAGTCCATGAGACTCCACCGAACTCTGACACATTGGGGCTGGCCTTCCAAACTTGTTTACAAATCTGTTTCTTTGAAAAGGTTCTGGTGTGAGCATTGCCCGGGGTCCTTGAGGCCCTTGGGAACTTTGACACACCATAAGCCATTTGGTGTATTATGGACTATTGGTTATCCTCAGACTTGCTTGAAGGCGTGGCTTCCAAGATTGACATTGGGCCTGCTAAGGCTCCTATAGTATGGGATTTTCATTATGTAATTCTTCTGTATTGGCCTGTAGTAATAATTTTTGTAAAACAGATATGAGGTTATTAGTAAAAGCTGGGAGGGACTTTATATATTATTATTGGGTTCGGGTAGAAATCATGCCTATAGGTTATTGTGATGATGTTTTATATGCATTAGATATCATGCCTATAGGAATTATCTCATTCTTTGAAATCCTGAATTTTCATATTTTTTGCGTCTTAGAAATCTTGCTTATAGGTCGTTATCAATTCTGCCTCAAGTACCATATTTTCAATACCCATATGTATGCATTAGAAATCATGTTCCTAGGTTCTTTTGCTGAACTCGCTTGGCAATTAATTGACACCTTTATTCGCCTAGATATCATGCCTATAGGAAATACAGTCTCGACACTTAAACATCATCCCTATAGAGAAAAAATGTACGAAATTAGTTTCTATGTTTGGATGTCATAATGCTTGTGATCAGTTTCAGCACGTAGGAAACATGCCTATAGGACCTAAAAGATGAAATCTGCTTGTTTAAATTAATCACTGTTTAGTCTGATTAATGTTTAGATACCATGACTATAGGATTCTGCCTAGTTATGTCACGACCCGAAATCCCACCTTTAGGCCGTGATGGCGCCCAACGTTGCACCCGCTAGGCAAGCCAAAGTGTTAACTGAATTGATTTATTAACAAGTGAAAATAACAAACACTGACTAGATAATTGAGATAAGTGCGGAAGCATTAACAAAATCTAAATACCAATAGCTAATCACGAAGAAAATCCCTTTAAGTACAAAACCCAGAAATGGAGTCACAACCTCACGAACCAGTCTAAGATTTGACTAAAAATAACAGTTTGAAAATAAAGTGATGTATCTGTCTGGAAAATACATATATGACAGAATGAAATATAGACAGGGACGCCGAGATTCACGGGCGCCTGCGGAACTACCTCGGTGTCGTCTGGAATGGACTGAAGGACACTCCCACTAATAATGTCCACTGGGTTCGGCTGCGTAATCTGCACAACATAAAGAAGTGCAGGTGTAGCATCAGTACAACCGACCCCATGTACTGAGTAAATGCCGAGCCTAACCTCGGCGAAGTAATGATGAGGCTAGGACACGGCAACAAATTGTACCTGCGCAGTTCAATAGTATAGCAGAAAATAAACAAGAATACAGTTACGGGGAAGAACATGCTGGGGATAAGAGGGGCAACACTTGCTAAAATAGTAGAATCAAGTACTAAGGGAAATGTAGAAGTAAAATAGGAATATCAGCCCGAACAAGTAAAATAGACAGGAGGAAACACGGCATGATCCCTCGTGTATAACCTCAAAATCACACGGCACAGAATGTCCCCTCGCGCAAAAATAATAATGACTCGGCACAGAATGTCCCCTCGTGCATCAATAATAACCAATCGGCACAGAATGTCCCCTCGCGCATAAATAATAATCAATCGGCACGGAATGTCCCCTCGCACATAAATAATAATCAATCGGCACAGAATGTTCCCTCGTGCATAAATAATAATCACTCGGCACAGAATGTTCCCTCGTGCACAAATAATAATCATCGGCACAGAATGTTCCCTCATGTATAAATAATAATCACTCGGCACGGAATGTTCCCTCGTGCATGATGAGTGTAAAATCAACAATTGATATGAAGCTTTAACAATACGACATTTCAAATGTACAGAAATAATCAACAAAATTCTACTATCCTGGCAAGGGACTCAGCTATAACCAATCCCACTCAGAAGTATAATGTCAACAGTAAAATCCTTGACCGAACACATAATCAATAACTTTCTACGTCATGAAGTAACCTCAAGTTACCACTTTCAAGATTCCTAATAACTCACAACACGGAGAATATCAAAGGACATTAAATAATTCATCAAAATTTGACTCACGGGCATGCTTGACCACAACATATAGGTACCTGTCACCTCACCTATACGTTGGACATGAATTACACATAGAAAATAAGACTCTATACCTAATCCCTCAAGCTAAGGTTAGGCCAAACACTTACCTCGGCTCCAAGAATGCAAGTCAAGCCTCAATCACGGCCTTTCCTCTTGAATCCAACTCCGAAACGATAATATCTAGACATAGATGACTTAATAACATCAATAATTATTCAATAACTCAATCCCAAAGCCTAATTATATATTTCCCATAATTCTTCCAAAAATACCAAAATTCGACCCCGAGCCCGCTTGGTCCAAACTCGAGTTTCGGACCAAAACCCGATAACCCATTCCCCCACGAACTCGAATATATAATTTGTTTTGAAATCCGATCCCAAAATGAGGTTGAATTCCCAAAATTTCCAAAAGCCCTAACTCTACCCAAAACCCCCAATTTCTACCCTTGATTCCATGTTTTTAGACCTAGAATCTAGTGATTGATGAAGGAAAATGAAAGAAATTAGAGTTAAGAACACTTACCTATGAAGCTATGGTAGAATGGTCTCCTAAGACTCGCCCAAGAAGAGTGGAGAAGAAGAAAATGGTGAAAGATATTAAAATCCCATAATGGGTATTTTGTTTTTGAGCAATTAAATAACTGGGCGGATTTACCCTACGCGATCGCGACAGAAGGTCTGCGATCGCGGAGAGTACTGGACTTCAAACTTCCGTAATCGCGAAGTAAGGAGTGCGATCGTAGAGAACCCGGACGTGGACCCACGCGATTGCGAACGAAAGAATGCGTTCGCACAGAACAATTGCTACCCAGCCCCCAACCCCACAGGAGACTTACACGATCGCGGACATAGGGTTGCGTTCGCGTAGAGCTTAAAACCCAAAGCTCCGCGTTCGCACCTAGATCCTTGAGATCGCGCAGAGCAAATTAGCCACCCCGCCCAATTGCACATCGCGATCGTGTGCACTACATCGCGATCATAGAGAAGGAAATAGCTGGACACCAGATACAACCTAAAACACCAGAAATTTTCTAAGTTTAGCACCCTGACACCTACCCGAAACTCACCCGAGCCCTCGGGGCTCAAAACCAAATTTACACACGCCTTCAAAATCATCCTATGAACTTATTCGAGTAATTAAACCACTAAAATAGCATAAAAAATAATGAATTAAACTCAAAAATCTATAGAATTTCCTCAAACTTCATAAACTATCAAATTTTCCAATTTTGATCCGAAACACGTCAAACTAAGTCCGTTTCTTTCCAAATTTTACAGTTAACTCACATAATACATATTGAACCTGTTTCGGGCTCCGGAACCATAATACGGGCTCGGTAACACAGATTTCAGATCAAAGTTCATTTTCAAAAGTCTTTATTATTTCCAGAAAACAATTTGCTTTAAAAATTCATTTCTCGGACTTGGGACCTCGGAATTCGATTTCGGGCATACGCCCAGGTCCCATATTTTCCTACGGACCCTCCGGGACCGTCAAATCATGGGTTCGGGTTCTTTTACCAAAATTGTTGACCAAAATCAACTTTATTCCATTAATTATCATCAATTCAACTGTTTAACACATTTCCACATAAAGGCTCCCCGGCTACGCGCTCGAGCTATGCACGTACATCAAGGTGAGATTAACGGAGGCTTTCAGGGCCTCGAAACACAGTTTTTGCTAAATTTACACAAGTTGACCTAAATCGGGGAAAAGGTGGGGATATCGGCTTCGAATATCGGACTCGGACTCCCAAGTAGCTGCCTCAACAGGCTGACCTCTCCACTGAATATGAACCGAAGGATAACTCTTTGATCTCAACTGTCACACCTGCCGGTCTAATATGGCTACCGACTCCTCCTCATAAGACAAATCCTTGTCCAACTGGACACCACTGAAGTCAAGTACATGAGATGGATCCGCAATATACCTCCGGAGCATAGATACGTGAAATACCGGATGCACGACTGACAAACTAGGTGGCAAGGCAAGTCTGTAGGCCACCTCTCCTACCTTATACAAAATCTCAAATGGACCAATGTACCTAGGGCTCAACTTGCCCTTCTTTCCGAATCACATCACGCCCTTCATGGGCGACACCCAAAGAAATACCCGGTCTCCTATCATAAATGCCAATCTCGAACCCTGCGATCTGCATAACTCTTCCGCCTGGATTGAGCTGTACGAAGTCTATCCTGAATGATCTTCACCTTGTCCAAGGCATCCTGGACTAACTCAGAACCCAACAATCTAGCCTCTCCCGGCTCAAACCATCCGACTGGAGACCGACACCGTCTACCATACAACGCCTCATATGGAGCCATCTGAATGCTCGACTGATAGCTGTTGTTGTAGGAAAACTCAACTAAAGGTAAGAACTGGTCCCATGAACCACCAAAGTCAATAACACAAGCTCGCAACATATCCTCTAAAATCTGAATAGTACGCTCGGACTACCCGTCCGTTTGAGGATGAAATGCTGTGCTCAAATCAATCTGTGTGCTAAATCTTGCTGAAATACTCTCCAGAAATGGGAGGTAAACTGAGTACCTCGGTCTGATATAATGGATATGGGCATACCATGCAGTCTAACAATCTCTATCATATACATCCTTGCCAACTTCTCTGCTGAATATGAAACTGATACTGGGATGAAGTGTGCTGACTTGGTCAGCCTATCCACAACGTCCCATACTGCATCAAACATCCTCTGAGTCTGTGGGAGTCCAACTACAAAGTCCATGGTGATATGCTCCCACTTCCACTCGGGAACGCTAGTGCTCGTACTTAACCCGCTGATAGTTCAAACACCGAGCTACATAAGCTACAATATCCTTCTTCATCCTCCGCCACCAATAATGCTGCTGCAAGTCCTGGTACATCTTTGCGGCGCCCGGATGAATAGAATACCGGGAACTATGGGCCTTCTGAAGTATCAACTCACGAATACCATCCACATCAGGTACACAAATCCGACCCTGCATCCTCAAAACTCCTTCATCATCAATCGTAACCTTCTGCATCTCCGTGCCTGACTCTATCTCTAAGAACACATAATGGCGATCATCATCCTGCCTGGCCCGAATACGGTCATACAATGAAGAACGGGATACGGTATGGGCCAAAACACTGCCAGTCTCAGAAACCTCATATCTCACAAATCGGTTGGCTACAGCCTGAACATCCAAAGCAAGAGGTCGCTCTCCGACTGATAAATAGGTAAGACTACCCATACAGGCTGACTTTCGGCTCAAAGCATCGGCCACCACATTGGCCTTCCCCGGATGATAAAGAATGGTAATATCATAATCCTTCAGCAACTCTAACCATCTCCTCTGCCTCATGTTCAACTCCTTCTGTTTGAACAAATACTGTAAGCTCCTATGATCCGTGAACAACTCACATGGCACACCATACAAATAATGCCTCCAAATCTTCAATGCATGCACAATAGCTGCTAACTCCAAGTCATGAACTGGATAGATCTTCTCATGAACCTTCAACTGACAAGAAACATAGGCTATAACCTTGCCATCCTGCATCAACACTGCACCAAGCCTAACCCGTGAAACATCACAATACACGGTATACGGTCCTGAACCTGTGGGCAACACTAACACTTGTGCCGTGGTCAATGTTGTCTTGAGCTTCTGAAAGCTCGCCTCACACTCATCAGACCACCTGAACTGAGCACTCTTCTGAGTTAACCTGGTTATCGGGGCTGCAATGGATGAAAAACTCTCCACAAACCGGCGATAATAACCTGCTAAGCCCAAGAAACTCCGGATCTCTATAGCTGAGGTGGGTCTAGGCCAATCTCTTACTGCTGAAATCTTCTTAGGATCCACCTGAACACCCTCTGACGATACCACATGGCCTAGAAATGCAATTGAACTCAACCAGAATTCACACTTGGAAAATTTTGCATACAACTGACTATCCCTCAAAGTCTGGAGGACCACCCGAAGGTGATGTTCATGCTCCTCACGGCTACAGGAGTAAATCAAAATATCATCAATGAAAACAATCACAAATGAGTCCAAATAAGGCCTGAACACGTGGTGCATCAACTCCATAAAAGCAGCGGGGGCATTTGTCAGCCCAAACGACATTACCAAGAACTCATAATGCCCATAACGAGTGCGAAAGGTTGTCTTAGGGACATCAGACGCCCTAATCCTCAGCTGATGGTAACCAGATCTCAAGTCAATCTTGGAAAACACTGAAGCACCCTGAAGCTGGTCGAATAAATCATCAATCCTCGGCAAAGGATACTTGTTCTTAATAGTAACCTTATTCAACTGCCGATAGTCAATACACATCCTCATCGAGCCATCCTTCTTCTTGACAAACAATACTGGGGCACCCCAAGGAGAAACGCTAGGCCTAATGAAGCCTTTATCCAAAAAATCGTGCAACTGATCCTTCAACTCTTCAACTCTGGCGGGGCCATACGATGCGGCGGAGTAGAAATAGGCTGGGTGCCCTGAGCTAACTCAATACAAAAATCAATATCCCTGTGGGTGGCATACCCCGTAGGTCAGCAGGGAATACCTCTGGAAACTCACGAACCACGGGCACAGACTCCAGGGAAGGAAACTCGGCACTAGAATCACGAACATAGGCCAGATAGGCCAAATAACCCTTCTCGACCATGCGCCGAGCCTTCATATAAGAAATAACTCTACCAGAAGAATGACTAGGAGTCTCCTTCCACTACAAACGAGGCACCCCTGGCAAGGCCAATGTCACTGTCTTGGCATGACAGTCCAGAATAGCATAATAGGGGGATAACCAATCCATCCCTAATATAACATCAAAGTCAACCATATCAAGAAGCAAATGATCAACCTGAGTCTCAAGACTACCAATAACTACTAAGCAATCACGGTAGACTCGATCTACCACAATAGAATCACCCACCGGTGTAGACACATGTACAACAATACTCAAGGAATCACGGGCATACTCAAATAAGGGGGAAAATATGAAGACACATCGGAGAATGTAGAAACCGGGTAACACCGAAGCCTCTTGGCTGCAAACTGAAATCGTACATGTAATAAATACATCAGAAGCCTCAGCATCAGGCCTGGCAGGAAAAGCATAGCACCGGGGCTGAGCCCCTCCAACCTGAGCATCTTTGGGTCGACCTACTACAACCTGACCTCTACCTCTCGTGGAATGTCCTCCACCTCTATGAGTCTGACCTCCACCTCTGGCACCCCGACCGCCACCCCTAGCTAGCTGAGGGGGTGGGGGTGCGCCTGATGCGGGAACCATGGCACGGGAACCCTGATACTGAGACCCACCAGAACCTCGGGGGCAAAACCTGGAAATATGCCCCAAACCACCGCAAGAATAACAAGGCCTCTGTTGATGTGGTTGCTGACTCTGGAACTGGCCATGTCGACCCTGGTAACCACCCTAGAAGTTCTGAAGCAGCGATGCACTGATAGGTGCTGGTGGTGCACTAATAGGAGCTGGTGGTGCACTGTGAGCTACCTGAAGTGCCGACTGATAGGGTCTGGGAGGATGACCTCTCCCTGAAGAATCCCTGCCCCCAAATGAGGCTTCACTGAATCGACCGAAGTGAGGGGGCCTCTTGTCAGCCCCCTGACCACCACCCTGTGACATAATCATCTCAATCCTCCTGGCCACATTGGCCGCATCCTGGAATGAAATATCAGTACCTGACTCCTTGGCCATCTGAAGCCTGATGGACTGAGCCAAATCCTCAATAAACCTCCTCACTCTCTCACGATTAGTGGGGAATAGCATGCCGAGCTAGAGTGATGAACCTGGTCTCGTACTGAGTGACATACATAGATCCCTACTGGAGGCGCTCAAACTGCCTCCGAAGATCCTCCCTCTGAGTAACTGGAAGGAACTTCCCCACGAATAACTCGGAGAACTGAGCCCAAGTCAATTGTGCAGACCCAGCTGTCCTAGTCAAGCAATAGTCTCTCCACCAAGTCTTGGCGGAATTCGAAAGACGAAAAGTAGCAAAATCAACTCCATTGGACTCTACTATGCCCATGTTCAGAAGAACCTCATGACAACTGTCCAAATAATCCTAGGGATCCTCTGATGGTGCACCAGTAAATGTAGTAGTGAATAACTTGGTGAATCTATCCAATCTTCATAAAGCATCTGCTGACATAGCTGCTCCCTCAACTGCCGGGGCCACAATGCCCGACTGAGCTACTCCGGCCGTCTGAGGTGTTGGAGTCTGGAACTGAGGACCTAGATGCTCTGGCATGCGAGTAGCAGGAGTCTGGGTCCCTCTCCCAGCCTGAGAGACGGCTGGTGCAGTAGGAAGAAGACCGGCCTGAGCCACTCTCTACATGAATCCCACTAAGCGGACTAGAGCGTCCTGAAGCACCAAGGTGGCAATGAACCCCTCTGGGACCTGAGCTGGTCCAACCGGAACTGTCGGAGTAGGAACCTCACCTGCAAAGTCTACCTGCGGGTCCTCTACTGGGGCTGCTGCCCTGCCCCTGCCTCGGCCTCTAATACGGCCTCGACCCCTCATAGGAGTTGCAACAGGAGAATCGGGCTGCTGATCGGTAGATGAGGAAGAACGCGTTCTCGCCATCTATGAGAGAATAGAATCGAAACTCAATTAGCATTTAGAATTCAAATCGCACGAAAGGAAAGAAGAAAAAGTGAAGTTATTCCTAACTTTGCAGCCTCTAGGGGATAAGTACAGATGTCTCCGTACCTATCCCTCAGACTCTACCAAGTTTGTCCGTAAGTTGTGAGACCTAAGCAACCTAATGCTCTGATACCAACTTGTCACGACCCGAAATCCCACCTTCAGGCTGTGATGGCGCCTAACGTTGCACCCGCTAGGCAAGCCAACGTGTTAACTGAATTGATTTATTAACAAGTGAAAATAACAAACACTGACTAGATAATTGAGATAAGTACGGAAGCATTAACAAAATCTAAATACCAATAGCTAATCACGAAGAAAATCCCTTTAAGTACAAAACCCAGAAATGGAGTCACAACCTCATGAACAAGTCTAAGATTTGACTAAAAACAACAGTTTGAAAATAAAGTGATGTATCTGTCTGGAAAACACATATATGACAGAATGAAAGATAGACAGGGACGCCAAGATCCACGAGCGCCTGCGGAACTACCTCGGTGTCGTCTGGAATGGACTGAAGGACACTCCCACTAACGATGTCCACTTGGTCTGGCTGCGTAATCTGCACAACATAAAGAAGGGCAGGTGTAGCATAAGTACAACCGACCGCATGTACCGAGTAAGTGCCGAGCCCAACCTCGGCGAAGTAATGACGAGGCTAGGACACGACAACAATTGTACCTGCGCAGTTCAATAGTATAGCAGAAAATAAACAAGAATACGGTTACGGGGAAGAACATGCTGGGGATAAGAGGGGCAACACTTGCTAAAACAGTAGAATCAAGTACTAACGAAAATGTAGAAGTAAAACAGGAATATCATCCCGAACAAGTAAAATAAACAGGAGAAAACACGGCATGACCCCTCGTGTATAACCTCAAAATCACACGGCACGGAATGTCCCCTTGCGCATAAATAATAATGATTCGGCACGGAACATCCCCTCGTGCATCAATAATAATCAATCGGCACGGAATGTCCCCTCGCGCATAAATAATAATCAATCCGCACAGAATGTCACCTCGCATATAAATAATAATCAATCGGCACATAATGTTCCCTCGTGCATAAATAATAATCACTCTGCACGGAATGTTCCCTCTTACACAAATAATAATCATCGGCACAGAATGTTCCCTAGTGCATAAATAATAATCACTCGGCATAGAATGTTCCCTCGTGCACAAATAATAATCATCGGCACGAAATGTTCCCTCGTGCATAAATAATAATCACTCAGCACGGAATGTTCCCTCGTGCATGATGAGTGTAAAAGCAACAATTGATATGAAAGTTTAACAATACGACATTTCAAATGTACAGAAATAATCAACAAAATTCTACTGTCCTGGCAAGGGACTCAGCTATAANTCGTGCATAAATAATAATCACTCGGCACGGAATGTTCCCTCGTGCATGATGAGTATAAAAACAACAATTGATATGAAAGTTTAACAATACGACATTTCAAATGTACAGAAATAATCAACAAAATTCTACTGTCCTGGCAAGGGACTCAGCTATAACCAATCCCACTCAGAAGTATAATGTCAACAGTAAAATCCTCGACCGAACACATAATCAATACTTTCTACGTCATGAAGTAACCTCAAGTTACCACTTTCAAGGTTCCCAATAACTCACAACACGGAGAATATCAAAGAACAGTAAATAANTCCCTCAAGCTAAGGTTAGGCCAAACACTTACCTCGGCTCCAAGAATGCAAGTCAAGCCTCAATCACGGCCTTTCCTCTTGAATCCGACTCCGAAACGATAATATCTAGACATAATTGACTTAATAACATCAATAATTATTCAATAACTCAATCCCAAAGCCTAATTATACATTTACTATAATTCTTCCAAAAATACCAAAATTCGACCATGGGCCCGCTTGGTCCAAGCTCGAGGTTCGGACCAAAACCCGATAACCCATTTCCCCATGAACTCGAATATATAATTTGTTTTGAAATCCGACCCCAAAATGAGGTTGAATTCCCAAAATTTCCAAAAGCCGTAACTCTACCCAAAACCCCCAATTTCTACCTTTGATTTCATGTTTTTAGACCTAGAATCTAGTGATTGATGAAGGAAAATGGAAGAAATTAGAGTTAAGAACACTTACCTATGAAGCTATGGTGGAATGGTCTCCTAAGACTCGCCCAAGAAGAGTGGAGAATAAGAAAATGGTGAAAGATATGAAAATCCCGTAATGGCTATTATGTTTTTGAGCAATTAAATAACTGGGCGGATTTACCCTACGCGATCGCGACAGAAGGGCTGCGATCATGGAGAGTACTGGACTTCAGACTTACGCGATCGCGAAGTAAGGAGTGCGATCCCAGAGAACCCGGATGTGGACCTACGCGATCGCGAACGAAAGAACGCGTTCGCACAAAACAATTGCTACCCAGCCCCTAACCCCACAGGAGACTTACACGATTGCGGACATAGGGTTGCGTTCGCGTAGAGCTTAAACCCCAAAGCTCTGCGTTCGCACCCAGCTCCTTGCGATCGCGCAGAGCAAATTAGCCACCCCGCCCAATTGCACATCGCGATCGTGTGCACTACATCGCGATCGTAGAGAAGGAAATAGCTGGACACCAGATACAACCTAAAACACCAGAAATTTTCTAAGTTTAGCACCCTGACACCTACCCGAAACTCACCCGAGCCCTCGGGGCTCAAAACCACATATACACACGCCTTCAAAATCATCCTACGAACTTATTCGAGTAATTAAACCACTAAAATAACATTAAAAATAATGAGTTAAACTCAAAAATCCATAGAATTTCCTCAAACTTTATAAACTATCAAATTTTCCAATTTTGATCCGAAACACGTCGAACCAAGTCCGTTTCTTTCCAAATTTTACAGATAACTCACATAACACATATTGAACCTGTTCTGGGCTCCGAAACCATAATACGTGCTCGGTAACACATATTTCATATCAAAATTCATTTTCAAAAGTTTTTAATATTTCCAAAAAACAATTTCCTTTAAAAATTCATTTCTCGGACTTGGGACCTCGGAATTTGATTCCGGACATACGCCCAGGTCTCATATTTTCCTACGGACCCTCCGGGACGTCAAATCAAGGGGCCGAGTCCGTTTACCAAATATATTGATAAAAATCAATTTTATTCCATTAATTATCATCAATTCAACTGTTTAACACATTTCCATATAAAGGCTTCCCGGCTACGAGCTCGGGCTGCGCATGCACATCGAGGTGAGATTAATGGAGGCTTTTCGGGGCCTCAGAACATAGATTTTGCTAAATTTACACAAGATGACCTTTTGGGTCATCACAAGTTATCATCTAGGCAAGCCTGTAGGATAATCAAAGTTTTGAAGTTTGAAATTTGTGATTTCTTGTTTGAAACATGCTCAGATTCTGTAATCAGTAGCATTTATAGTTATTCGCCGCCTCGCTTGATAAAACTGCTATTGATGCGAGACTAAATTGCATAGTTTAACACGTGATATACCTTACATTTTATGCGCATTAATGATTAAATTACACTTGTTATGTGCTTAATGGAGTTTATTTTATATGTAGGTGAATTGGAAATGGAAATGGAGCTAAAGGGATGCAAATACGTCGAAAATACGCAAAAGGAGACGCCCAGGCGATAGCCGGGCGTTTGCCCCCTAAAGCCAGGCCCCCCCTGGCGTTAGGGGGGCGTTTAACCCATAAAGCCTGCCCCCCCTGGAGTTAGGGGGCGTTAGGGCCATAACGCCAGGCCCCCCCTAGCGTTAGGGGGGCATTAGAGCCCAAACGCCAGGGGTCTCCAGTGT
>ML429187.1:19614-49064 GCA_005239525.1 Nicotiana knightiana | reverse complement strand
TAAGGCTAGGCTTGGGCAGGTCTTAGTGTTGGCCAAGAACGACTTGTGTTCTTCGTCAAGAGTGGGCTGTGATCGACTTGTGATCATAGCAAGTGAGGGTTTCCTTTGTAGCTTTTCGAAATAAATACAAAGGTTGGGTTTTCCCGTATTTGGTTGTGTTTCTTACTGTTTTGCTGCCTAAAATTCGTCAAGGCCAAACTTGCTGAAATTTGGCTAAGTGTAGGGAAAGGCTGAGTCAAGCGCGCAACTTGACTGCCGCACGGGTGTGATCCGGACAGAGTAAAATCACCCCTGTGACAACTGGTATCAGAGCAAGGCAAGTTCGTGGCGGTGGCAAGACGACCGGTGGCAGATTACGTGGTGCTTTTTGAAGGCATGGCTGGTGGCACGAATGCAGAATTGCGCCAAAGAGTGGAACAATTGGAAGCACTCGTGGGGCAGGCTCTTGAAATCGAATCTGATTCTTCTGTTCTTGCAAGGATGGCACGTTTGGAGGCAGATTATGCGGCGAGACACGAAACTACGCTGGCAGAAATGACCTTGGTACGCCAAGAAAAAGAAGAACTACGTGAAGAGGTGCATCAACTTCGAAGGGCAATGCAGAATACTACCCTTAGAAGCGATGATCGCACCAAAGTCAGAATTCCGGAACCGAAGGCCTATGGTGGTGCGAGGAGTGCCAAAGAGCTGGAAAATTTCTTGTGGGATATGGAGCAGTATTTTCAAGCTGCTCGTGTGCCGGATGATGAGAAGGTGACCATTACACCTATGTACTTGACGGATGATGCAAAAGTGTGGTGGCGTACACGAGTTGTGGAAGTAGAAAATGCTGGTTTGCCAAGGATTGAAACTTGAGAGATGCTGAAGAAGGAATTAAAATANGGGAAACAAGAGTGAAACGTGAGGGTTTCAAAGTGTTTCAAAAGAGACTAAGGCTAGGCTTGGGCAGGTCTTAGTGTTGGCCAAGAACGACTTGTGTTCTTCGTCAAGAGTGGGCTGTGATCGACTTGTGATCATAGCAAGTGAGGGTTTCCTTTGTAGTTCTTCGAAATAAATACAAAGGTTGGGTTTTCCCGTATTTGGTTGTGTTTCTTACTGTTTTGCTGCCTAAAATTCGTCAAGGCCAAACTTGCTGAAATTTGGCTAAGTGTAGGGAAAGGCTGAGTCAAGCGTGCAACTTGACTGCCGCACGGGTGTGATTCGGACAGCGTAAAATCACCCCTGTGACACCTACCATGTTGAAGTGTGTGACCATCTCATCTAAAAACTTAAGTTGTTAGAGAGAGCACATTTTATTTACTTAATTGTCTCTTCCACAATGTATAACGGATTGAATGGAGAAGAGAAGAACTCCTTGCACCTAATGTAGGATATTCTGACTTTTGTTGATAAACATAAATAGAATTTTTTTCAAATTGCCATATGTAATAGAAAAATGTTGCCTCTTACGATATGAAAGAGGCCAAAAGTATCAGCAAAGCATAAAACAAATAAGTGAGTTCACAATAAAAGCAAAAGAAAGGTAGTTACCTTGTACACCGATTTAGTTGCCAAACAAGGTCGACTTGCACGCTCGGAAAGAACAGACCTTACGACTTCAGGGCTTATACCTTTGTCCATCTGTAATTGAAACGCAGAACATGTCGATAAGAAAATAAGGAATGGTCTTTTTCACATGGATAAGTAATGGAATGGAAAAGTCTCAAGACTGTCAATAAGGAAATGATCATACTCTTCTTCACATGGATAATTGATAAAAAGGATCACTGAAGAGATCAAAATTATCCCACGATGTTCAAATACTGGACAAAAGAAACCTAGAACTAGTTCACGTGCTAAGATGATAAAGATCTGGAACCCTAGAGGTAAAGCTAAATCCAACTCCAGAAGAAAACAGGGACATATTTTGAAGGACTACTAACTGTGAAAAGAAAAAGAAAAAAAAACTAGAAAAACAAATAACAGCAGCAGAATAATAGGGGTTCATGAAAATGAGACATACCAGAAATTGCTCTAGTCTTCGTGTTACAAATTGTTGTACCTTAAATGGAAAAAAGAAAAAGATGTATCTTGTAAGATTATGACTCCTGACTTTGTGAGAATAAGCAAAGGACTGCATGCATCATATAATGGACGAAAGACTTCCAATTTATCATTAAAGTTTACCAGGAATTACTTAGTATTACTAGTATATAGCATATTTAATTTTCTAGCATACAGGACCAAATAGGGCTAGTGAATTTTTCCTTTATTTCAACAGAACCAAGTAGGGCTACTGCTGCAATTCTCCAAACTAATAAACGAATAGGGTGCAATCTTACATCATTGATTGTCCTGACATCTACTTCAATGGGCTGTACTGCAGCAGCAAGGTCTAAAGCCTGTCTTAAGTCTATATTTCTATTACTTTCAACCAAGAGTTGCACCTGCAATAAAACAAACGCAAGCATTATTTTACAGTACTTTAAATGACCGAAGCTTTTCAAAGATTAAGACATACAAGACCATATGAGATCCTTCGCAGGCCAAATGGATCATTACTTGAGCTTGGCTGACAGCCAGCAGCAAATAAGCCAACAAGGCTATCCAGCCTGCAGTAGAGATAGCACTATATGAGAGACGAAATAAAAATTGGAAACTGCACAGTCAAGAGAATGAGATTCAGGGAAAGACATTTATCATAGCGTCGCTAGGATAATAAGTGCATTGGAGTTGAAGCATGTAGAAATATTGCAATATAAAAACAACCTTGCATGCAATATCAGTGGTAGCTAATTTCTAAGAATAACCAAATTGAGGCAAGCAGGTTGGTAGATTACGGACTACCAATCAGAAGAAGATTGCACGTACACTACACTTTTCAATGCATTTGCAAATTTCTCCCTCAGGTTAATGCAAAACACGTGCAACATCTCAGATACGAATCATTCTACACTGATCTCAAGCAACTGGAAAAGTATTTGCATTAAAAAAGATGTCCCATATTTTGTTTAGAACGCTAGAAGCAATTCATGTGACACGCAGTGACATGCATACTTTTTCATAATCCTAATGACCATCTAGAAAACTTAAACTGAAAGGTGATCAACATTAGTCATACCTGTCAGTAATTGCTAAAATGGCCCCAACTTCAGTTTTTGGGAGCATATCTCCAGAAAATCGTGGAAGTGAGATCTCAAACAATGCCTCTGCAATCTGTAAAGCACATGACAGAGAATCTTCTAATGTAGTCAACAAACATGAAAATAACACCAAAACAATGAAATAAATAACAAAAGTTCGCTTTTATAACTGAGAAATCCCGGAAGACCAGGGGCACACGGTTTAGAACTCGGTGGATAATGGGTCCACCCCACTACCCTTCTCCACTTAAATATCAGGCTTTTGTCTCAGTAGAGTTTGGACCAGTGACATGCACCTAACCCACACATCACGTGTTGCTCTCTTACCACGGTTCAGAACTCGGTAGATAATGGGTCCACCCCATTACCCATCTCCACTTAAATATCAGGCTTTTGTCTCGGTAGAGTTCGGACCAGTGACGTGCACCAAACCCACACATCACGTGTTGCTCTCTTACCACTAGACCAAAGCCCTGGGACAAAAGTGTGAATCTACATTCTTCTTAATCAAAGTGAAGAAACTACATACAAAGTTAAATAGCAGGCAATAGTGAACCTTTGCCTCAGCCAAGTATATCATTAGGACTTAATAACATGATAATGTTATAAAATAGTAATTAAGCAATCTATTCAAAAATCACTCAGCAATATTCTGCATCAAGCCTGTAACATGTGACATGACAAAGTAGACCGCAACTCTCTGTAAAAAAAATCCATATTGCATTGCCTTTGCCTCATGAAACTGACATCACTATGCTGTTACAGGAGTGCATACACATGAATGCAAACATATTAAGCCAATGGAGAAAGACGCATCTATATTGCCCTTAATTTATTTTTTCTAGCCTGCGGATACCTGGTCCTCTTCTCTGTACTCTTTGTCCGTATTAAAAGAAATTCTTCTCTTATTCAAAATAAAAGGATAGAACAATAAACACTCAAGTGTTGTCAAAGGCGAAAAGCTCTAAAAAGCACTACAGGTCTATTGGTGTTTTAAGCGCCGCAATTTAAGTGTGGGCTTTAGTACAAAAAAGGCACAACGAAGGAAAAAGGATAAAAATATATATGTAATTCAAGAAAAAGTAATAAATTCATTCTCAATGTTTTCCTTAAAAACAAGTACGCTTATTTGCCGATTTTATGTGTTATTTAGTATTGTTCGATTCAAGATAGAACTTATGGGCAGTGAAATGCACGCCTTAGTTACTTGACTACATCGAAGTGCAGCTTAAGCGAGGCAAAGCGCCGCCTCCCTGAGCTTCAAGGCTTAAGCGCGCTTCGAATGAGGCCTTTGACAACACTAGAACCCTCTCAGCATATTTGCTACAAAATTTTCTCTCTTTGAAATAAACCTCTTCTGATGTTGATTATTGCTGCTAAAACACAAATTAAACATAGATTCCATCGGAATTTGATCTTAGTGAAGGCTAAAATCCAAGAGAACCACTCCTGTTAAAAATAACAAAGATCAGGCTAGCCTCATTTCCTCAGTGCTTTGGAAGACGCTTCTTTTGCAGTGGTGCTAATATAACGATTAAACCACAGACCAGACATAAGGTAATGTACATTTAGAATAAACACACATATGTATATGATCAATTAGCAAATATAATTAGAAGATAATCAAAAGCAAAAAACTAGGATTAATCGAAAATTGAAGTCTCAACTTGCCACGAAAATATCCATAAAAATGTGGTTCTAACTACCTCCTCTGAATAGCCATCTCTAAGTGCATAGTGGCGCCCCATTGTCCCTGAGAGAGAGGTAAACTCTGTAACAACTGCGGTTGCAAGATCTGCCATGGCTAATGAGGCTGCATCTTGGATGACTTTGAGTTTGTCTTCATTAATGCCAAGAGACAACCCAACTTCACTAACCAAATTCTGAACTCGTGACATTTTATCTAACATAGTTCCTAGCTTCTCCTGCATAGACACGTTATCATTTTGCAAAAACTAGATCAGCAGAAATTAAGGGCTAAGAATCAACATATTTGCTTCAATCACTAGCCAGATATACCATGTGAGACTATGGTCTCATAATAAAATTGTTCAAAGCACTAGTCAGATATACGATATGAGATTATAGTTTCATATGTATATTCATTTAATAAGTGAGATTCATTAATTGCACCAAGAAAGTGCTGGTATGTCCATCAAAAAGACTAATTTAAGATTTGATAAATTTCAGACAATTCTATAACACTTCCTTTTCAAAGAATAAAGAATTCAATACTAAACCTTGTATCTAATTTAACAATAAATAAGAATTCCCTGATCAGAGAGGTCAACAAAAGCTGCAATTATCCAAAAAAAGAGAAGTGTTGAGATGGAAATCTAAGACTTACATGGAAAAGAATCCCTTTCAGTTGCGGACGAAATTCAGAAAATTTTTTACTTGTGTCCATCTCATAGAAAAATTTTGCATCTTCAAATCGAGCTCTGCACAGAAACATGTGCAGTTCATATCTTTAAGCACATACCAGTTATCATAAGGAAAGCTGATACAGGATCAAAGTGAAATCATAAAAAGTGCAAGTATCTTATTTGAGCCTGCTTCGACTCCTGCATGTAGCACCAAGATCAAAACTTTAGGAATGTTCAGGGAAAGAGCCAAACTAAAGGATAGTAACCTCAGCACAGCTTCATTTCCTTTTCTGACTACCTTGTCATCAATTGATCCATTTGCAACCTGAAAGATCAAATCAGTATCAAGTTACAGACACAAATTAACATCTCACATTCAGCTAAGCATGTCACTGTTATCCACAGATACAAGATAGTGAGGATTTCTCACCGTGATGAAGTATGGCAACAGTTTCCCGTTCTCATCTGTCATGGCGAAGTATCTTTGATGCTTCTGCATCACCTGCAATACGCGAAACAGAGTTTTTTAGAAAAACTGATTCTAACAGGACGAAGAGCTCCAGAAATACTCAAAAATAGCAATATGCAATAGCAAGGAAAATGACAAACACAGAATGTCATTCTTAAACCAGCACCCCCCAATGACCCTGCAGTCAAGAGTCAAGACATGCTTGACAGTTACCAGCACCTCAATTTACTAGGTAGAGGATGATAACAGATATGCATGGAACCATGTATTCTTCCCTGCACTGCAACCGGTAAGCAGTTATATATGAATTAAGCTATTGGTTTTTGGATATCCAAATGAAAGAAAGAGAAGTAGGGAAATGTTATTATTTTGGTCAAAGAAAGGACTGTTGACACATATAGTGTTTAATCCCAAAGAAAAGCTCTTATAGTATTTCAGCCTACGCTAGCAGAAATATTATATAATCTTCCCAGAAACTGTAGCATCTAAATTTCTGATCCAGAGAGAGATGGGTTAAAAGGGATTGTCCTTAAGTAGAATTTCAAAATTCTTATTCCCATCACCAGAGGTCCAGAGGCATTAGTATTTTCTGCTCAACCCTAATAATATCACAAAATGACGAAAAGGACAAAACAATTAATGTTCCAGAATCCAGAGAGTACTCGAGTTTACCATTATAAGAAGCTCCTTTGGAAGCTCTAAGAAGGAGTCATCAAATTTGCCAAGTACAGGTAGTGGTGCCTCAACAAGATTTACGACCTAAGCATCCAGGAAAATGCTTAAATACTATTCTTCTGACAATTGAATAGGAAAGTCTGAAACTTCATCTGTTACCTCTTCAAGCAAATCACTTTTCATTACAATATGGCCATGTACACTTTTCGCTAAATCATTTGAGTGCTCCATAATTGTCTTCTTGCGTTGCTGATATTTGATAAAGGTTGAATATCTAGAAAAATCATCAACAAGCATAGGAAGTACAAATGGAAGTTTATAAAGAACTTGAATTACCTTGACATCAACAAGAATCCCAGCATCCTGCATTACATTTGCATAGGTTTCTGCATCCAAAATCTGTAGTATTTTGTTGAGAGAATCCATCAGAGATTTTGCTTCCAAGGGTAAAGGAAGTAGTATAGTAATTCTCCTAAGAAAGTGAAGCTATGAATCTCACTAAAATATTTAAAATAGAGAAAAGGAAAAACAGAACTTGAATTGAATTAATTTTTAACATCTATTGAGGAGGTCGTGGGTGCGATGGGTAAGATGAGTCGAGGCAAAGTGACCGGACCAGACGAGATTCCAGTAGAGTTTTGGACATATGCGGGTAGAGCAGGCTTGGAGTGGCTGACTGGGTTGTTTAATGTTATCTTCAGGACAAAGAGGATGCCTGATGAGTGGCGGTGGAGTACAATGGTTCCGGTGCACAAGAACAAAGGGGATATCCAGAATTGTAACAACTAAAGGGGTATCAAGTTACTAAGTCATACCATGAAAGTTTGGGAGAGGGTGGTAGAAGGGAGGATAAGGAGAGCGGTGTCTATATCGGAAAACCAGTTCGGGTTCATGCCGGGTCGTTCTACTACGGAAGCTATCCACCTTGTCAGGAAATTGGTGGAACTGTACAGGGATAGGAAGAGGGATTTGCATATGGTGTTTATTGACCTAGAGAAGGCATATGACAAGGTCCCTAGGGACGTCCTTTGGAGGTGAAAGGTGTGTTGGTGGCTTACATTAAGGCGATAAAGGATATGTATGATGGAGCTATGAATTAGGACTGTGGGAGGTGACTCAGAGGCTTTTCCGGTGGTTATAGGGTTACACCAAGGATCTGCACTCAGCCCGTTCTTATTTGCTCTGGCGATGGACGCACTGACACACCATATCCAAGGAGAGGTGACATGGTGTATGTTGTTCGCTAATGATATAGTTTTGATTGATGAGACGCGAGGCGGCGTTAATGGGAGACTGGAGGTATGGAGGCAGGCCCTGGAGTCTAAAGGTTTCAAGTTGAGTAGGACTAAGACGGAATATGCGGAATGTAAGTTCAGCGACGTGACGGGAGAAGCGATGTGGAAGTCAGGCTTGACTCACAGGTCATCCTCAAGAGAGAGTTTTAAGTACTTAGGGTTAATTATCCAGGGAGATGGGGAGATCGACGGGGTTGTTACGCACCGTATTGGGGTGGGGTGGATGAAATGGAGGTTAGCGTCTGGAGTCCTGTGTGACAAGAATGTGCCACCGAAACTCAAAGGTAAGTTCTATAGAGCGGTGGTTAGACCTGCCATATTGTATGGAGCTGAGTGTTGGTGTAACGACCCGGCCGGTCGTTCCGTGAGATTAGCCCCGTTTCCCCGTTTTTGCTTTATTTTATGTTGCTTAGCCTATTTATGTTGTGTTGGGTCAGTTGGTTCAGATTCGGAGTGGTCGTGGTGAGAACTGAGACACTTAGTCTATTAAATTGGCTTAATAGTAGGAAAAGTCAACTGGGAGTTGACTTATTGGTAAACGACCTCGGAATGTGGACTTTATGGCTCGGATAGCTTCGTTAGGTGATTTGGGACTTAGGAGTGTGTTCGGAATGAAGTTTTGATGTCTGGTGTAGAATTAGGCTTGAATTGGCAAAAGTTTGTTTTTGGCAATTTTCGGTCGACAGGGAAAATAGGCTATCTGGGTCGAAATGGAATTCCGAAAGTTGGCGCAGGTTCGTAATGTCATTTTGGATATGTGTGCAAATTTTCAGGTCAATCGGATGTGTTTTGGTTGGTTTCGGCATCATTGGCGAAATTTAGAAGTTTCAAAGTTCATAGGCTTGAATTTGATGTGATTTTGCTGTTTTTGCCTTGTTTTTGGTGTTTCGAAGGCTCGACTAAGTTCGAATGAGGTTATGGGATGTGTTGGTATGTTTGGTTGGGGCCCCGAGGGGCTCGGGATTGATTTCGGATGATTAACGGAGGTTTGGACTTAGGATTGCAGCAAAGTTGCTGCTGGTGTCATTTTACTGGTGTGGCCGCACCTGTGGATGGGGAGCCGCAGGTGCGATGGCCGCAGGTGCGCAGGTGCGAAAAGAGATCATGCTGGAGGAAGTCGCAGGTGCAAGGCATGTGCCACACCTCCGAAGCCGCAGGTGCGGGTGAATCACCGCAGGTGCGAGAATTGGACTTTTAGTGGAATTGCGCAGGTGCAAAGAATGGGCCGCAGGTGTGGATTAACTGGGCAGGAGGTATAAATAGGTGCCTCCGCGAAATTTTGGCATATTTCTTCATTTTGCATGCGGGTTGAGCCAATTTGGGAGCAATTTGAAGGAGGATTTCGAGAGTCTTCGGTAGAGGTAAGTTTCTCGGACTATAAACTCGATTCTATGTTATTATGTGACGGATTAGACTTGGAAATTGTGGATTAAATGGTATAAATTGGGGGTTTAGGGCTTGGGAAATTGAGACTTGTAATTAAAGAATTTAGCAGTTGTTTGTGGTTGTATTTTGATGCATTTTTTATGTGTAGACTCGGGAAGGGGTAAGGATTCTTGTGACGCGATTTTTATCGAATTCCGAGACGTGGGCCCGGGGTTCGGGTTTGGCCAATTTCGGGAATTATGCCTAATTTTGATAGCTTTCGATTGGATTTTGTTCCTTTAGCATATATTGATGATGTTAATCTAGTTTTGGTTAGATGGAGCAACCGGGAGCCGATTCAAGGGGCAAGAACATCGCGGATTAGTGTTTTGGCCCGGTGGAGGTAAGTAATGGCTATAAATCTTGTCCTGAGGGTATGAAACCCCGGACTTTGTATTTCTCACTATTATTAGTGGCGCACACGCAGGATGACGAGTGTGTGGCGTGCACTGATTTCTGGATTTGGACTTGGTCCTCTCCGTGGCAACTATTGGGCTACGTATTTTACTCTAAACCATATGTTAAATTGTGTTCTAAAACTATTGCTATATTTGGGCTGTAAGCCATGTTTGGGGCCTCGTGCCGACTTGTTTAGATCCCCACTTGGGGGCTTTTTACTGTTATTTTCCTCACCGTGTTGACTTATGATTTACACTGAGTCATGTTATGTTTAACTGATTTCGAAACTCAGCCTTATTTACAATATTTTGAGTTATAAATGATGTTTTGGGTCGAGTACTCCGTTTTACTGATACGCCCGAGGGGCTTTTGAGAGTTGCTGACTGAGTGAGGCCGAGGGCCTGATTGTGAGGATATGATATGCCACGAGGTAGCTTGATATTAGCGTTTGGGCTGAAGGAGCCCCTCCGGAGTCTGTACACACCCCCAGTGAGCGCAGGTACCTACTGAGTGCGAGTGCCGAGTGATTGGGAGGCATGAGTGACAGTGAGGTTGCCCGAGGGGCTGATACTGAGTGACTGTGAGGTATGCTGAGTGATGTTCTGCCCGAGGGGCGATTTATGATTCATGTTTTGGCCCGAGGGGCTACTTATGACTTATTTCATGTTACACTAAATTCTTCAGGTATTTTATTTCTGAAATTGTTGGAAAACACATTTTTCAAAAGATTTTACTGAAGTTGGCTTTTAAGGCATGTTGATTTCATATATATATGTATATACTGTTGGAAAGAACGGCTATGCTTATTGTGAACTGATGATTTGATTTTATGTGTTTCTTACTGGTTAGACTTGATTTATTTCCATTACTACTGAGTTGGCATACTCACATTACTCCCTGCATCCCAGTGTGCAGATACAGGTGTTGATACCGAGCGTTAGTCATCTATTTCCGTGCGGAGCCGGAGTTCGGGACATAGAGGTAGCTGTTCAGCGTCCGCACCATCTCTGTTTTCCCTTTCTTATTTTGCACCTAGTTCTTCGTTCCGAGGTTTTGTATGATAATAGTAGAATTTTTGGTATATTCCTTAGATGCTCATGACATGTTGACTTCGGGTCTTGGGGATGGTTTTAGACTGTTTAACTGTTTGCTTTGCTTAATAGATTCAGTAATTTATATACGTTTATGAAATGTGGGAAATGAGTTAGAAATTTTGGAAAGAAACTGTAAATATGTGATTGTTGGCTAGCCTAGTTCCACGATAGGCGTCATCACGGCCGGTTTAGGATTTGGGGTCGTGACAGTTGGCCAGTCAAGAATTCACATATCCAGAAGATGAAAGTAGCAGAAATGAGGATGTTGAGATGGATGTGTGGAAACACTAGGCTGGATAGGACTAGGAATGAAGATAGTCGGAGAGGGTGGGCATGGCTCCCGTGGACGACAAGATGCGGGAAGCGCGGCTTAGATGGTTCGGACACGTGCGGAGGAGAAGCCTAGAGGCACCGGTTAGGAGGTGTGAGCGGTTGACTTTGGCAGGTACGAGAAGCGGCAGAGGGCGGCCTAAGAAGTATTAGGGCGAGGTGATCAGGCAGGACATGGCGCGGCTTCAGATTTCCAAACATGGCTCTTGATAGGAACATGTGGAGGTCGAGCATTAGGGTGGTAGGTTAGGGGATAGTCGAGAGTTCTCCCCTCTTTGTACCGGGTAGTCTGAGAGAGTTTTGTTTAGGTTTGTTAGCGGGCTATGTTGTGTTCACATTCTTGTGTTGCATAGTTTTGTGTTATTGTCCTTTCACTTATTCGTTGTTATTTTCTTTCTGGCATCTTTTGTTGTGATATGCCTTTTCTTTTATTTTTTTTCTGATATTATTGTCTCTCATGTTGAGCCGAGAGTCCCCCGGAAACAGCCCTCCCTACCCTTTTCGGGGTAAGGGTAAGGTTTGCGTACACTCTACTCTCCCCAGACCCCATTATTGGGATTTTACTGGGTATGTTGTTGTTATATATAGGAGTCTTCTAAGCTACACAAGACATGGTAAGTAATTAGTCTCTATGTTGGTAAATATTTCTTCTTGATGGTAACATAAATTATTACAGTGGGAAAAGTCTCGCTATTAAGAAAGTGAGTCTGGGGCTTAACTCACCTTAAAAGATAACTCATGAGATAAGGATCGTCCGAGACCATCTAGGGATACAACATCACATTCCCTCAACCAAAGTAGGAAACTTCACCCTTCCTCCCTGTACATCCAGGATCTAGTGCAAGGGCAACATAGCATGGGAGCCCAATGTTGGGAAAACCGAGAATAGGGATGGGTTTGGCTCTAATACCATATGAGAAAATCTAAACATCCAACCCAAAACCTTAAGGCAAGAAAAGGCGTAGTCCAAAACCATTAAACCCCTAGGAAACTCTTGCATAACTGATGAGGGCCAAGTATAGCATTCCCTAACCCCCTCTTAAATATGTAACTTTGTTCTGGGGTTTACACACGGATTAAAGACTTAAAATATGTTTTCTTTGCTCCATCCCTTTTTTTTAAAGGAGATAGAAGAGCGCACCGTATAGATAGACAAAGAGAGTTAAAGAGTATCAAAATTTCAACTAATTGGACCACTCCCCTCGATGTCAACCATGTTAAAAAGCATATCTTTTTGGAACCCTAGGGATCCAACTGATGAGTGAGAAGCCAGACTCCTCACTAATAAAAAGCTTACGGTAATACGACTTAACTATGAATAGTCCGTGCTCCCGTCCCACGCCTACTTGTCCTGGCTAACCTTATTATACTGTGTTTTATAAAACATTTCAACCCGCCTTTAGAATTCTACGACCTCCCAAATGGAAGTGTGACATTTTTCACTATCACCTCCCCCCAACAAGCATGCCTCTCAATCTCAAATTTTCACAGCCACTTTCCTAATAGGGCCTTATTAATGACTCTAAGATCTTTCACCTCAAGGCCTCACCATCTCTTCAAGTATGTTAACCGCCTCCCAACGCACCAAAAGAGACTTTCATGCTCCATCTGCTATGAAAATAGGAATTTCTTTAGGAGTATTTCTAAATTACTTAAAAGTTGGCCTACACCCAATATTCAAACACTCGAGACATTCTAAAATAGTCAAATATTATGGAAGAAACAAAAAGAGTTGTGACACTGAATCGACCACCAGAAGAGACGAGACTAGTAAAATTATGAAAAGAACGAAAAACTCTATCTAGGCAGGCGGTGTAAGGCCAAAAGCCGAAGGCAAAAGCTGCTTATGCCTTTAACAAAAAGGTAATGGTTCTAACTTTCTCAAGAAAAAACACAAGATCGTAATGGTTCTAACACCATGTGAAAATAGAGAAAAAAGTAAATAACAGTTATATTAAATTGGGTATCAACAATGTACAAAAAGGATTCCTTTCCTAATAAGTAATGTAACTTCCTAATGTTCAAGACATAATAATCTATGATGTCTTATAAACCACAATGGAATAACAACAAGAACAACAATATACCCAGTATTATCCCACACCGTGAGGTCTAGGGAACGTAGTGTGTACGCAGACCTTACCCCTACCTTGTGAGGATAGGGAGGTTATTTCCAATAGATCCTCGGCTCAGGAAAGCATAAGCACCACATTGATGAAATATAGACAAGAAGGGACAGCACCAAAAAGCCATATAAAAGCATAATAAAAGCAACAAAATAGTAAGGTGATCAACAATGAAAGAAAACAACGGTTAGCCATAAAAACCTACTACCAACAGAATGCGAGACTGCGTGCCAATACTACTGTTATGAACACTCTAGACTATCTACTCTACTGCCCTAATCCTCGACTTTCATACCTTCCTATCAAGGGTCATGTCCTCGGTCAGCTGAAGTTGCGCCATGTCTTGCCTAATCTCCTCTCCCCGCCTCTTCTTTGGCCTACCTCTACCTCTCTGTAGGCCCTCCAATGTCAACCTCTCACACCTCCTCACCGGGGCGTCTGTGCTCCTCCTCACATGACCAAACCACCTAAGTTGCGCTTCCCGCATCTTGTCCTCAATACGGGCCACACTCACCTTGTCGCGAATAACCTCATTTCTAATCCTATCTAACCCGGTGTGCCCACACATCCATCTCAACATCCTCATCTCTGCTACCTTCATCTTCTGGACATGAGCGATCTTGACTGGCCAACACTCAACCCCATACAACATCGTCGGTCTAACTACCACTCTGTAGAACTTACCTTTAAGTTTCGGTGGCACTTTCTTGTCACACAAAACACCATAAGCGAGTCTCTATTTCATCCATCCCGCCCAAATACGATGTGTGACATCTTCATCTACCTCCCCATCCCTCTGAATAATAGACCCAATGTACTTAAAGCTTCCTCTCTTAGGGATGACCTGCGAGTCCAGCCTCACCTCCCCCTCCCCCAGAGTCTCACCAATGAACTTACGCTCCAAGTATTCTCTCTTGGTCCTGCTCAACTTGAAACCTTTAGACTCCAAGGTGTGCTTCCATACCTCTAACTGCGCGGTCACACCGCCTCGCGTCTCGTCAATCAATACAATACCATTTGCAAATAGTATGCACCACGACACCTTCCCTTAGATGTGGCGCGTCGGTATTCGCCAAGACAAACAAAAAAGGACTGAGTGCCGACCCTTGATGCTACCCCATCATAATTGGAAAATGGTCTGAGCCCCCACCCACCATTCTCACTCGGGTCTTTGCTCCATCATACATGTCCTTAATCGCCCTAACGTAGGCAACAGGTACACCTCTAAGGTACACCTCTAGCCTCCAAACATCTCCACAAAACCTCCTTTGGAACTTCATCATACGCCTTTTCAAAGTCGATGAACACCATATGCAAGTCCTTTTTCCTCTCGCTATACTGCTCCATTAATCTCATTACAAGGTGGATGGCTTCTGTAGTTGAACACCCCGGCATGAACCCGAACTGGTTCTCGGAAATAGACACACTCCTCACCCTTAGCTCTACAACTCTCTCCCAAACTTTCATAGTATGGCTAAGCAGTTTGATATCCCGATAGTTATTGCAATTTTGGATATCACCCTTGTTCTTGTATACAAGAACCATCATGCTCCACCTCCACTCTTCGGGCATCTTCTTCGTTCTAAAAATGACATTAAATAACCTAGTAAGCCACTCCAAGCCTGCCTTTTTGCCCACACTCTTCCAAAACTCTACCGGGATTTCATCCAGCCCGGTCGCTTTGCCCCTAATCATCTTACTCATAGCCCCCTCCACTTCATCAACTCTAATCCGCCTACAATAACCAAAGTCACGACGACTCCCAGAGAGTTTCAAATCACCCAGTACAATGCTCTTGTCCCTCTCCTCGTTCAAGAGACTATGGAAGTAGGTTGCCATCTCCGAGGGATAAGCTCCTCATCCAACAAAACTCTATCTTCTTCGTCCTTTATGCACTTCACTTGGTCCAGGTCACGAGCCTTCCTTTCTCACGCCTTGGCTAACTTGACCACCTCGATCCTCGAGTTCCTCATACAAACGACTAAAAGTTGCAGTCTTGGCCGTCGTAACTGCTAGCTTTGCCTCTTTCTTAGCCAACTTATATTGCTCCCTATTCGCCCTCTTCTCCTCCTCGTCTACACTTTCCACTAGCTTCAGATACGCCGCTTTCTTGGTTTTCACTTTTCCTTGCACCTCTTCATTGCACCACCAGTCTCCCTTGTGACCACCAGAATAACCCTTTGAAACCCCCAATACCTCTCTCGCGGCTTCCCTAATGCACTGCGCAGTCGTGGTCCAGATAGCGCTTGCATCCCCACTACTCCTCCAAGCCCCCTAGTCAGCAACTTGACCCCCAACTCATGCGCTTTAGCTTCCGTCAAGGCTCCCCACTTGATCTTATGTTGGCTATACATCGCCCTCTTCCTCTGCTTCCTCGTGATCTCAAGGTCCATGACCAGGAGCCTATGAAGAGTCGAGAGGTTCTCACTCATGATGACAATGCAATCCGTGCAAAGACCTCTATCGAACTTCCTATAGAGTAAATAATCAATCTGAGTCTCGGCTACCAAACTCTGGAAGGTGACCAAGTGCTCCCTTTTCTTCGAGAAACTCGAGTTTGCTATCACCAAATCAAATGCTCTAGCAAAGTCCAGCAGAGACGTTCCTCCTCCATTTCTATCTCCAAAACTAAAGCCACCATGCACATCATCATACCCCCAGACGTCGCTCCAATGTGGCCGTTGAAATCTCCTCCTATGAAAAGCTTCTCGGCACGCGGGATACCACGCGCCATCTCATCCAAATCCACCCAGAAACGTCTCTTGACTTCCTCATCCAAGCCTGCTTGGGGTGCGTACGCATACTCAAATTCAATGAATCTAGACATATTCTGAACATATAACAGCATAAGTTCCCTTGATATTCAATCGTAATGAGAAAGAACACAGGGCAGACGCAACAAAAGGATGAAAAAATGGTGAGCAAGGCGGCAGTGAAATGTCTACAATTTTGTTCACAGACCTTAACTGTAGCTGATGGAGTATTGCGTAGACCATGAGATACATTTCCACTGTAGGAAAATAAACAAATAAAGTAGTAAGAGACAAACCAAAAGCCATAAAAACCAGTAAAAAACTGAAAATGAACACTGACCAAATAAAATCAGGAATACTACTGATAAATGCACAAAATATATGCAGTCCAAGTACTCATCGAAAAAAATGTGTCCCCAGTGTGTATTTTGAATTACCCAGGGCTGTGGCACAAAGTCAAGATTTTGAATTTCATTCACAAATCTGGTGAACTCCAACAGGATGCATTCTGAAGTGATTTGGAAAATGAAAATCAAAGCTAAAACAACTGCAGCCTGCTGAGAATGTAAAATTATTGTAATTGTAAATAAGGGGAGACTGGATACATCTACACTGGAAGCGTCACAGGAAGAAAGACGAAGACAATCAAGTGTATGACAAAGTCAACTTCAAGAAAAACTTTCCTGCAAGTGCACTGGCCTAAAATAGTCGGATATTGAAAGAAAGCTGAGATCACTCACTAGTTTCTTCTACTAAACTTTCATTTTCCCTTCAAAGAACCACATCCAACAGAGCTTTTTTCATTCTATTTATCGTTTTACTGAAGTCCCTTGACACAAATTCTCGGGACTTTCTTGACAGTGGACATCAAACAGAGAATTAGCTTGCTTTCACCCCCACCAACCCCCCTCCCTTTTGTGATAGGTGGAATCAATGCCAATATAATTTAAGAGTTGACAAATTACTGAAACCTCAACCCTCCTGTTAGGCACATTTGGAATAAAGTAGTAATGCAACTCCTTTTGAACAAAAAAAAGTGCAAGCAGGTGCTCAAACTTGCCTTAAAACTCCAGCATAAATGAATGGAAGAACTACATCTCCATGAAGGGCCAAAATCCAACGGATGGGTCTGCTGAATGCAACCTACATTACAATATCTCAATGCATGTTATATTCATATAGAATTTATACATTCTTTTATAATTAAAGATTTAAACACGTAAGGAGCTGTGAAGAAGGAATTGAAAATAAATTTATGAATACACTTTGAAGAAAATGCCAATCAAAGCAAATATAGCACCAGAAAATGAAAAAGATTTGCTCCCGTGGAAATATGCCAAGTTGATTACTTTGTTGCAATACTAAAAAGGATAAAAGAGCAAAGTTGAAAGGACACCGTACAATATATCACTCAACGCAGGGCTGATTGTACTTTTCTTTCTTTTACTACTATAGAAAGTAGTTTTGTTATAGGAAAGAGATAGAAAAGAGGAAGAACGGGAAGCATTCCAAATGACAACCGATGAAAAGCAGAAGTTATGCAGATCACATGTTACTATTGCCATATTTCAATGCCATAAGACATATAACTTAGTCTTGTTTTCTAACATTAAAAAATTGTCGATAAATAGACTATGACAAACTTCTATCTTCAATTCAAAAAGAAGAAAGGGTATGAAAAATCAGAAAAGAAACATGATTGGATCTCTATCTACACGAACATACATACGTGCTGAAAATTGGAGAAAGTTCCTTAAAAGGTAAAGGAAAATGGATCCATCCTAATATAAGAGATTTAGACCAGAAGAAAACACACACCCCCCCCAAAGAAATAGAACAAAATATCTTATTAGCTTAATTAGGTGTGGTATGGCATATCAGGATAAAGCAAAACATCTGAATATTCCAAGATTGGTTTTTTCTTCAGCAACATATGATATGATAGAGTAAGTTTTTAAGCGATGTAAAGAGATAGGTTTTCTTCATGAATAATTCCCCGCCCATGATTGGAGGATTTCTTCTATCTGGTGTATCTCTTGTTTGCGCTGAGCAGAATTACTCCTCTTCCGTAAATCCTGCTTCTCTATCAGAAAATTTCTTATGAAGGAAAACAAAGGCTTCTTTTCTTTTTGACAACAACAGGGACAAGATAGCTGCTAAATGAATTTGAAAGTAACTGTCTAGTGAAACCTCAATTTGTCATAGGAACAGCTTCAGTTCCAACCCAACTTTACATCCTAATATCTACTTGCCATCTTTTTCCCTTGCCAAACTTGATAGGAAGGTTAACAGGAAGACAAATTATTCTGGCCATAGAAGCCGGTTTGTTGCATAATATTCGTCGTTTTTCAAGGATAAAAAAAGGCAATAAAACACTTTATAATAAACAAACTGAAAAAGAAAAACACAAATATGGTCACGACCCAAGAATACTGCAAAGACAAAGGGTTAGTCAAAGTGATAGTACATACATCAGAGTTCCAACGCATAGACTTGGGGAATGATATGCTGGAAATGATGTCAGGTAGCTCTTCAGACAAAACCTGTCGATAGTGACTCAAACAATAAGATCTAAGAAAAACTGAAGAATTAAAAATAAAAATAAAACATACTTGTTATATTATAAATTTATACAGACCAACAGAAACTACGTAGCAACTTTTAAGAGATTGTTCAGGGACACAAAGCATATATAATTTCCACCAGAATGGCTTAAGGTTTTATGTACTATTGGTGAGGATGGCAAAATGGAACTGCAAAACTTAACTTGAACCAGTACCCAAAAAAAGGTTAAATCTTTCAGGTGTGTTAAAGATAAAAATGAATAGGAAGAAGGTCCAGTTTTGCCCTTCAACTATGCGAAATGGTCTAACACTATCCTCCGTTAATAGTTGGGGTCAATCATGCCCTCGCATTATAAAATTGGCACATATTTACCTTTATTTGCCAACTCAGCATTCGGAATCATTAAAAATATATTTCAAATTATAAAAAGTAAAAGAAAATAGAAAATGAAATAAGATTGGGTCCTAGGACGAAAGCCAGCCCAAGTTGAACAAATAGCTCTTTGTCAAGATATACTACCAAACTCTCCAATTACAGTGGTCATTTCTCTTATCTTTCTTCATAGAAGCTGTCCAGGAACTTGACAACCAGTGGCCAGCTAACTATCACGATGTGCTACAGCTACACATCTCTTATATAGGTGGTTCCGATGGTAGACTCAGGTACATCGTTAAGNCTAATATACCGCCCCTCCTCAAAATCAGCATCTCCCTACTCAATACCCGCAAACCACTTATCACACTCCTCAGAATACCCCAAAAAAAAGAAAAATCGCACATTTATTTAGATTGAACTTTAGATCTGAAATGATATATCTATACACTTCCTACCCACCAGCTACTTCTTGCGGGAACATAATGTTTGCAGCCTATTATTCATTTCTAGCTATTTCAAAATGGTATTTCTCCAAGTTCTATGACCTTGTGTTACTGCAAATCACTTGAAGCCTCAGCATAAACTATAATAATAGTGAACTTCTTTAGGAAGGTGAGCCTCATCCTCAGACAAAGAAAATTGAGTAACAGAATATCTTTGGTTGCATGCAGGATGCATATGCAAAAGGGTTAAAAAGCAGGATTGACACACAAACAGACAGAGAAAGCTTCAGAAGAAAAGAAGCCACACCATTTTGATGGAGCTTGATGCCAATCATGAACATCAAAAAATGCTACTCTAAATAGCACTCTTCTGGGTGTGTATGTGCGACAGAAATATTTTGCAGTCAATTCGCTTACGTGAACTCGAACAAAGGTAATATACCCATTTCCATTATCCTGTTCATACAATCGTTAACAAATATAGCCTAACATCACAAGGAACAATGATTAACCTTGTAATTTGTAGCAGTAGCCTTGGTCATACACCCTACTAAAATAAGCTAGTTGCTGAAAAGGGAAATTTTACTTTTTGACAAAACCATACAAAAAACACTTATTTTCTCTGTGTACCTCGAACGCAAGCCGTGCTGGCTCCACCAAACGAACATAGACATATTCTGTTTTCCCTGCAATCAGAGGTAAGCATTGAAAACACAAACATTGGTAGCATAGATGGTGCCACACAAACAAGCAACATGTAAACTTGACACAGAAACACTAATATATTAGCAATGCAATGACAATCTTGTAAATTAACAAGCTCTGCATAGGTTGATTCTGGCTATGTATAATTTCCACATGAGCGGCATATTTAGAAGGTCTTATCGGGATCATTAATACGCTTTAGATCTATGGAAAATTGGGGAGAAAGAAAAGACAGAAAAAGGTGTTGCCTCTTTCTCAGAATTGTTGTCATTTTCACCTCCCAAGTCAAAGGAGCAATATGTGACCAAAATAATGAAATATACCCTCATTCTAAAATGGAAAAAAGTTGCAACTTATAGTAGTTTTCATGTATTTTTTAAATATACAATTTTTATTTTTACAAAGTGAATGACTCTTTGACCGATATAAGATCGAAAAAAGCCTTGAGGTCAACTGGAGATGCACCTCCTATCAATTTTCTGGTCAATGATGATAATTCCAACTTCAGGTCATAGACATCATCAGAAAAGGAAAAAAGATTCAGGAAAAATAATAGAAAAGCATTACCATCAATCAAGCCGACACAAGTCATAGAATATAAGTGAATAAATTACAAGACCCAATATTTGCTTGTAGTGTTGTCAACCTTCGAATAACAGATACTTTTGTCAGATATTTTAACATAATTCTGCGAAGACATTGATAAGGTAACAAAGGTTTTTGAAGGTACAAGATCCTTTACCAGACATTGAAACTTTGAAATAAAAGATAAAATGGAATAGAAAATTCAGAGAAAATTATCAGATTTTTTAGTAAGTAATTTTCAGGTTGTCAGAGATAACAAATAGCAGACCAGACGTCACAAAACAAATCTAAGTAGTTTTCCACATTTAAGCGCAAGTATTTTCTATGAATAGCATATGATACTAAATGAACACCAGAATTCACATGAACAAACACTGAACATAGAAAGAATGTTCATCTGATGTAACGTACCTTCAGCTCGTCTATACATGGAGTCTAAAGGCACATCATTTCTGCGACAAAAACCTTCAGCAGCCTGAAAGTTGTATGAGTTGATAATATCGAATATGAGTTAGCAAACACAAACTGATCTTACATTCATCGAAATAAGAAACTTGATTAAAGCTCTGTCCAAAATAAAATCAAAGTCTAACAAACAAGCAAAATATGCCCAATATATTTCTTAAGGCACATTGTAATACGGAATAAACTAATAAAAGAATGAACGAAATTCAATTCACTCCACCTTGGTAGGATTTCCTTCCTTATCAAAAGCTTTTGAAACAGGAGGTCCACGAACCTCAACCTCATTTTCCACTTGCTTAGAAAATAGCTCCTCAATGCTAACCTGCAAATGGTCTTTATCAGCATCTATAAGGTGAAGAGAAACCAGTGAATAGCGAGAATTTGGAGGAACTAAGTTAACTCGTGCAAAAGATAAATCCTCCAAGGTCAGCACAAAGCCTATGGCGCCATTTGAAAAGACCCAGAAGTGCTATAAACATTGTAATTACTTTTATTAACCCGATTTATTTAGCAAGAAATCAGTCAAGGCACTGTTGGAAATGCATAGTTAGGTTCATTGCATCCCTTGCATCAACTATACCAAAAAATACGAGAAGGTCTTGGACACTATTGACTATCAAATTACTGAGACTCCATAATCAACCCAGTGATTTACGACAAAACGGGTTAACTAGGAGACAGTAACAGCATGGACTTGCAATATGTTCGAAGAATACACAAGGCACAGAGCAAGGAAAGCGGCGCTGAGTCAGCTCCAAGTTGGACTAAATGAACGTCGCAAAGACCGGCCACATCGGCAACGTCTTCCAACTATGGAAGGAGCAGGAAGCCCTCTAAGAAGGGAAAATTGAAGTGGCAATGAAGAAAAAAAGATAAAGAGGATGATGATTAGGATGTAATTTTGTGGACCTCAGGAATTACACTGTGTTCGATGAGGTGGAATACATAGATATGCAGGAAGTTCGAAATGATGCTCACATAAAGATAGAAACTAAGGGAGGAAAGAGTGAAACTCCAGCTCAGCTGAGTTCGAGGATTTTCCTATCCAGACATTCTATTTTTAAAAAAAGGAACTTGGATTTATACTTTCTGGAACTCGTCGTACTCTTTAAAAAATATTAGATGTTCCATAAAAACAGATCCTGAAGAAACTGACTTTGTACTATTTTAAGAACTCTTGTAGCGTATTCTGGATTTGATATTGGCTTTATTCTTATTGACCAACTTTGGCAAAGGTTTCAACAAGAAGTTGCATATATTGGGGCTTGGTTCAATCTTTTCCTTTTTTAAGTTACATGGATCTGAGAACAATCAAAAAAGTTTAGTGAGAATGCTAGATAAAATGTTCAAAAGATACTGCACTCCTTTTCCTACCACCTTTCTCATAGACATTTCGTACAGCTTATCAAAGCAAACCAGAATAGAAGAATATGTAAAGGGGACCAATCAGAATGAGACAAATCCTACCACTAATCTTCGTGGGGTGCCATGCGTTTGTACTTCTCCATGAGGCAACCTTTGTTTGTCCAGTAACTGAACAATCAGATCCTTGAGCTGCAATGATCAGCACAAAAACAAAAAAGAAAAAGATTTAACAGAGCAGTAATACGACCAACTAAGCTGAATTGCTTGAAAACTCACACCAGATGACATCACAACAACTTAAGGCAAGAGAAAATGTAGACCAGGTTTCTCTTTTCCCGCTTCCCTTACCATATTTACAATATAAACTTCAGGAATAGAGATTTTCAAGTAATAAAAATGAAAATCAATGAAAAGAAGATATTTACTTGCTTGCATGCACTCAATACATCGTTTGGAGGCAACTCCTCAGTCCCAATTTCAAGAACAAGCAACCGCGGCTCCAAAGGCACCTGTATGACCGGAAAAAGGTGTGCAAGCAATTTTACATAATCCTTTAGAAACATATAAAGGTTACGAAGAGAATGTGAAAGCAAATCTAGCAAGTTACTAAAGTAACTGGTCCATAAATATATTCTGGATCACATCAAGAGACCATAAAAAATTTGCACACAAGTACTCATTCCAACCCAGGTAAATTAAGAGAAAGTGGAGATGTTTATCCTATTGAGCAAAGAGCCAAGTGGGAAAATGAGAAGGAAAGAGAAAGCCTAAATAGACCCAATAGAAAAGGATGACCAGTATAGTTCATGCAGAATTAAATAGAAGAAAATAGCAATAAAACAAACAGGATGAAGCTACAACTCTTTTGGCAGATACACAGCAAATTAGGGGCCCAACTGATTTTACGCTTCGAAACTAGGGAAAGGATGAGATGGATCAAAAAAACAAGAGAAAATAAAAGAGTACAAAAGCAAGGGAATATCAGCTTCTTTTCAATGTTTGGTTTGCTAGAAACATCAGAAAGGAAAGAGATTTTTAATTTATTTTCTTATTGAACTAAAATTGTGGGGCCCAAAAAAGGGCTTTCTCTCATTATATAAACCAAGCAAGAGAAAGCAGATTTTTAAAATATCCTTGCTTTCTCTAGTTTCCAAGCGAAGCCTAAAGCGAAAAAACATACCTTTCCTACTGCCTCCTCCAAGACTTCTCTTTGAACAAGAAGATGATCACACTGAGAAACAACACCCAGTGGATGGCCAAGAGACTCCCTTGTCTTCAACCAAAGCTGTGCGCATTGACGGGCTAAACTGCACAGGGGAGGCAAAAATCAGGCAAAGAAAAAGTGTCATTCGAAAAAATCCAATTTTTTCAGAGTAAAGTAATTTGGCACCGTAGTTCTGACTTCTCTTTGTAATAAAGATTTACTCCCTCCGATTCTTTTTACATGGCTTTGTTTGACTGGGCAAGGACTTTTGACACACACCAAAAGTACCCTTAGAACTTATAGTCTTAAACATGTGACATGTGGTTATAAGAACATGTACTTAGAACAGACCCAAAAAAGTGCATTAAATGATGGAACATAGGGAATATATATTAAGCACGATACTAGAATTTGGAACTTGTGTGAGCAAATTTTTACATGTGACCGAAAAGGCAGGCTGCTCAATCCTCATGAAAAACCTTAAGAACACCCTACAAACTCTCCGACAAGATTAGTAATTAAAGGAAGTGATAAAAATATCTACCTACGCATACGCCCAAAATAACGAGCACGTTCTGTCACCCCAACAAAGCCTCTCGAGTCTAAAATGTTGAAAGCATGAGAAGTCTTCAAAAGCTGATCATACCTAGCACAGTGTAGGGAATAATGTTATTCAATGTAGAAGTTAACAGATGAAGAAAAAACACGATTTCTTCTTCTCTCTATTCCCTGAAAAAAATAAAATTATTAAGATATAAGTACATACGCAGGTATTGCAAGGCCTAAATCAAGCAAACGGCGAGCTTCTGCTTCAAAAAGATCAAAATGTTTTTGTATATGGTCAACACTAGCATGCTCCAGATAATATGCACTCATCTCCTTCCTGAAACAGAAGCACCAGTTGGGATCTCTTTTCTGAAAATGACAGATTTATCAAGCACGCATACTCCAAATTTTATTATCACATAGAAAACCACATAAAACCCCTTGAGATACAGATAATTCAGCATTTTTCCAAATTAAATCATAAATAACGAAATCTTGGCAAAAAGTCTAGACGTTGCCTCAATCAGATGCTATGCATTATATCTTAGAGCATTTATTTGAACTAATATTCGTCCCAAATGAATCACCATGCTCGACTTTGCAAGGTTACTGTTGAATATATAATTAAGCAAATAAAAGTGTGCTCTCTAATAGCTTAAGCTTTTAGATGAAATAGTGACACTTCAACATGGTATCTGAACTTGCTATGTCTTAAGGTAAATTCAAATACTAATGGACTAAACAGGAAAGGTAAATATTTCATTTGAAACAAAGAAACAATTTTAAATGCTTTTCCGGTAGAGACTACTACGAAATACTAATGTAGATAATAGTCTAATACAAATCAGTTTGAAAATTTCATGACCAGTCTGCAATTTCAAAAAAAAATTCCATGCTCTAGTGCAAGTGCCTATATTTAACATGTTGATACACTTAGGCTGTCAGTAAATATGCCTAGTCCAATTTACATTCCTCCTCTGTAACTACTACTTTTTTTCACACATCATAAATCAAGGTTCCTTTACTTATACAGTTAGAATTTGGAATTTAAAAGCAACATTTATGCTCAACGAAAAGAAAATGGAGTAGATATTGCTCTTATTGAAGATAGTTTGAGCCTAAAGAAAGACCAGATAATAACAGTTCTGAAAGGACAAAAGAAAATTAATGAGAAGCACTGTGATCTATCTAATAGTAAGGCAATCAACAAGAAGGAAAAAAGAAAACTTTCTAGCTGGATTAGTTTATTTACTCATTTTCCAGAAAAAGCTCTCCATAGGTAATGCCATCTGCATACTGAATCTTTTTAAAATGATCAACACCCTGCAGACAAGTAATAATGAGTCATAACAAACAAAATATTGGAGAACCAGAAGAGAAATGCTTAGGTAGTTTATGCTCTTCATTTTCTAAGATACCGGCAGTGAGGACCTCCTACATGAAGGTTTTTCTGCTAACTAGGAGACATAGTTAGCTATCATGCTGGAGGCACTGGTGCAAAAATAGAGAAGTAAGAGGTGCTTCAAACACACTATGATCCAATTAAAAGAGTAAAACAGCTAGATACGGCCTTTTTCTCCTTTGCTGGGAACAGAGCATGCAGAATGTAAATAATGAGCGTCATCATATGTTTGAAGAAGAAAAAAGAAAGTAAGAATTCATAAGAGGAGAAAGAACAAGCCTGAAAGTGATCTCAACAAGCAAAATTAACCTGAAGTGACATAAGGATACGTTCAAGCCCATAAGTGATTTCAACCGATACTGGCATCAACTGAATACTTCCCGCCTGGAAAATTAAAAGTTAAATAACTGTATGCGCATAGAAAAAGGACAGAATACTAGAATAGAAAAGAAGATGGACAAGTTCTCTTTTTTTTTTTTTTAGTAGCCAAAAGCAAATGAAGAATTTTAGACTTGTTCTTGCCGGAAGAAAAAAGGATTCTAAAACTGCAGTACACTTTTTGTCAGAAGAGAGAGACTAACCTGCTGGAAGTAGGTGAATTGTGTGATTTCCATCCCATCCATCCAAACCTCCCAGCCCAATCCCCAGGCACCAAGCACCTACTAGTAGTTCAAGTCAACAGAACATTTAACAATACAGCTTTGATTCATGTAGCAAAAGACATCACTAATGCAATCCAAACAAAAAGTTGGAAATTTGCCTGAACAAGGAAATAAGTACAAAGGAAATGAAGTACAAAGGAGATGTACTGTTCATGGAACATTATATGTGCATAAATAGGAAAGTTAATCAAGAGAAAGAATAATCTTACAGGGCTCTCCCAGTTGTCCTCAACAAAGCGAATATCATGTGCATTGACATCAATACCTGTCAACACAACAAAGTAAAATCTTAAGCCAGAACGGTTTCTAGAGCTACTATAAAATATATATACACGCACAGACACAAGCGTGAAACTTGCACGCATCCAACAAGTAGAAGGAGAAATAACAAACTGTAAAGTGTATCCCTATTTGGTTAAGCATGGTCGAATCTAAGCATAAAGTCACACAATTTTTAATTATACAATAATAGGAACAAGAAAAGGACAAAAAGACTAATCCATTTATTCAACTAATGAAGAACATTGAAACCTTCTAAACTGCTTTACAGAAGAATCCCATTTACCATTTAAGCCACTTAAACAGACTCAAAAAAAATCATACACTTTTGGTTGAAGCTTAGCAAAGAAGGTAAGTAAATGGCTGACTATATAGAGCCAGTGTGATCGATCTCTCTTCCTTGTATATACCAGGCTTGAATTCCAGGATCGAAGTAAAATGTTTAAGCATTTTCTAGGTTAGCAATAACTTGTATCAGGGAATTTGTAAAATAAAAGAGGATATGAAATAAATAGTCAATAGGTGCTAGATGATTTGACGTGGGAGATGATGTCTAGGAAGTCAAACTTGTAACACATTCGGCACAATCTCCTCCTATATAGTGGACACGACGAATCTACCAGGTCTTGTTCTTGATGACAAATCCTCACCTTGCTCAATCTAGCCCCTTCTCGAGGAACTCCAAGAACTCCTCAATTGCCCTAGACATGTTCTGCACCCTCATTTTCTTCCGGGATCTTATGGTACCTAAAACTCCCACCCCAACACCCATTGAATACCCAAACCCGCCATTATTGTGGACATCTCTTCAGTGTTCCCTAGATTTCTCCACACAATTCTTCGAATATCTGCTCCTCCCTACTCCCTTGATTTTTAATATGAGCTGCAAGTAAAAATTCTCCTTTCCTCACCTCCAATTTCCACATGTCCCACACAAATCCTCCAGCTTCTTAAAGAACTCCAAGTACCGTCTGCCGTCTGACCTCTCAAGTCTTCAGCTATCTTAGGTGCGTTTTCGATTTCATTAAGAACCCAAGTAATATTAATAACAATGAAGTCTTCAACTGCTTTCGGATTCAACACAGACTAGCTAGTCACAGCCTAGCTAGTCTTCAACTGCCCCTACCCATTCTCTGCCCTCTTGAAGCCTTTTGAAACTTGCTCTTCACTTGCAGACTGAAATGGGAATGTGGCATCACCCAATGGCGACACCTTCAAATCAAAGCTACACCACAAGGCTTTTTCCTCAATTCCCTTTTAACATATCAACGCCTCCAATATGAAGCAAAGTATGTTCTCTTTTATGTGAACAATGAATAGAAAAAAAACTCTAGTTTCGTTGGCCTATTCAAGCAAGGATGCTCAATCACCTATATGGCACATGTTTCCTTCGGTTCATCCTTGCAATTCTTCCTAATCACATTTTCCATCAGCATGTTCTTTGCCTCAACCTTATATTATGTTCTAATCCTACTTCGAACTCTAAATTTGTGCTCTATTTCTAAAAAATTGTTGCCACGCGTGCCTTTTACCAAGCAGATCAGAAACATATCCATTCAGTGACCACAGCATTCTAGCCACAACACAAAATCAAAAAATTATTTTAAAAGAAAAAAAGAAAAAGAAATCATGGAATAACTCCTCCATTCCTCCAATGCTTCAAGGCTTAAACATGGGATAGTTTGCAAGTCTTTGTTACTGGTAAGCCTTACAGTCTTATCACTTACCACAAGTATCAAATTGACTTATCCCGGAAATAACATCAAATTGAAGTTATTTTTACCACATAAATTAGTCCAAAAGATATAATGTACGAAAAAGAAAAAGAAAGTAGATATAGGTTGCAAAACCTAAAGCTGACAAGCTACGGATGAACAAGTCCTGCGAATTTCCTGGATCAGGCTTCAAAATCACCTGCATTGCAGTTCAAACAGGAAAGACTCTGGAGTAGTCAAAAGTACAATAAAATCATACAATAGTGCTAAGCAATCAACTGAGATTCAAAATGTTAGACAATAAATTGAAGGCAAACTAACCTGAAATTGAGTATGCCTTTGAAGCCTATTTGGATTTTGCCCATACCGACTATCGTCTGGACGAATACTAGGCTCCACATACCTGCCACCAGACACAGTTACATTGATAGCCATACAAGAAAACAAAGTAATGTCCTCGCTTCATTGCTAATAAGACAGACATCATTCTTCTTGCTCATTATCAAGATTATGAGAACCAGAAAAGAAAAATGAAGCATAAAGAACTAGATAGTGAATCAGTTACAACAGGCACTTCCACCGGCGCACCTCAACAAAATAATATGAATTAAAGGAACTGGATATCTTGGAATAAAGCTGTATGCAACTGACTTATCCATTCTCTGTGCCGAATTCATTTTCATCTAGTTAGAATGACAAAATTTTCGATTCTTCTGAGAGGTGGGAAAAGCATGATAAGAAGACCATCTGAAATTAGCAAGAAAAGAAATGGGCATTTGCATCCCAAAGCTCCCTCCTGTCAAATTTTATAGGGGACTCAATCTCTCCAGGTTCTAACAGTTACCATGTCCTTCAGCTTAATTTTTCTGCATAAATGATTTTATTGAGTGCAAAACTTTTGGTTCAGGATAGAGAACATGACATGTATTCGTCTTTTTAGATTAAGAATATCATCTCCAAATATCAGAAGCCCTAATTTTTAAGTCAGCTTGTAGCCCATGTTCAATCAATATTTACTGACTCGCGACATGGACAGCATTATTTTAGCTTAAATAGAGCTAGATCACCAGGGAGGATGTGCCCCC
>ML429187.1:0-19013 GCA_005239525.1 Nicotiana knightiana | reverse complement strand
TTCCCCCCCCCCCCCCCCCCCCCCCCTACTTTGCTTTAGGTGGCAGGACCGCAGGATAGAGTAATGACCTAATAAAACTTTGATTTCTTTTATCTTGTGACAAGGGAGGAACAAAAGAGAATCTTACTAAAGAGTGGTACCAGGCAATGCCATCCCAGGAGCAACAAGAGAACTTATTGATGCCATAGGTCCCCCGTTTCTTCATGGGGAAAAATCATGAGAACATTATAAATAATGCAATATAACATCCTTTCTTTATTCTCACAGTTTAGACATTTAAAAGGCAAACCTGACATTATCATTGCCAATGACACTAACAATGACTAAGTATAATTTTGGGACAAGTAAAAATGACTAATATGTTACTTTGCATTAAAGAGACTATCTAAGATGTGAACGACTTCCCTACGCATTTACTCTCTTCTTCTAAAGAATTCTGGTCAAATATGAGAATGATAATTGTATTCAAGAACTTTATACATGAAATGAGCTTATCAGAAAATCTTACGCAACATTCCATGGTTCTGGTCCAAGAACCCTTAAGTATGTTAGAGGATTCATAGTCCCAGCGCCAACCTGGTCAATGCAATTTAAACTTAAACAAGTTAGTTAAGTAGATGCGAAGAACTCTAAAGATAGTAAGTTCAATTTAAACACTTAAAGATCTAATAACCACTAAAACCCCATTCATGTTATGGCTGTACAAAGCACTATTTATCACCAACCATATGTATGTGCAATACATATCTAATCCAGATTAAGTGCGATATACATTACATATAAACATGCAGTCCCAGAGTACGGAAGGAGAACATGCTCAGCATTTCCTTTATGTTTTTTTTTGGTAATTAAAATTATCATTAATCACCAAAGAACAGCACTACAAAGCATAGCTTAATTACTCCCAGCTAGCTAGATCTCAAAGAAGATACACAGAAAGAATATATCTACCAAGATGCATTTCCTTTATATTGTTATCATAGAAAATTACACATTACGTATCCAAAAAAAAGGTATGCAAGGAAGATAATACTTAGTTCTTGCAACTTGCAGATCACCATTTAAGACTTTGATAAGATATCAAGTTTCATTAAAAAGAAAAGCATCAATTCCAGCAGAAAAGCAAGTTCATTTTTTCCTGTTATGTGTTAAGAGTATACTTTATTGAGCCCTAAAAAAGGATGATAATCATACCTCAGTGTTGCTGCATTGCATCACGGCACACCCTACAGAACCCCAATACTCCTACCATGTTAAAAAGACAGGTCAATCCATAAATATTTTTAAGACAAATATGAAGTGTATCTACACCGAATGGCAAGGTTAAAAAGATTAGGGAGGGGAAGTCGCGGGAATTAATTAGCCATCTACAGAGTTGAACTTTCTATTATCAACAAAAGTTTTACCTTACCAAAAAATATGAATAGTACTTGCCCCAAAAAAAAAAATATTGCATAATTACTTGAGACTAATGGTAAGATAAGACTTCAATGTGAGTTGGTACAATCTTGAAATCAAATAAGATCAAAAATTTTGCAACAAATATACTATGTCCAAGAAAAATGAATGAAGCTTCTCTACATTAGTTATTCAATGTATATTTTGTTCAAGAAAGGAAATTGTAACACAATTACATAACCCCATTAAGTAGAAAAATACCTGGAGCCTTTGAATGGCTTGTTGGAAAGTTGGAACAGAGGATTTCTTTTGATGTTCTGTATTGTGAGACACAGAAGAAGTAGAAGAAGAAGAAGTGGAGAGCGCAGAGACAGTGGAAGATTTAGAGAGAAAACGCCTGTGAAGAATGACAGGAAGAGGCTTAGTGGTGGTTAGGAGAAAGGAGAAGTGAGTCTTGTGAGGTTTGAGAATGGAAGTGACTAATGGGAGTGCAAGAATCGCCATTGGGAAACCTCACAAGTTACTGCTTTCTGAAATTCTGGGTGAGGTTTACCTCTATCCTAGAGTGGCGATAAAGAGATTACAGAAAGCAGGGCATTTTCATTTCCTATAAATAGTCAAATTTGTTATGAAATACACAGTATTGTATACATGTTCCCTAATCAAATATAGGGGATGTGTACATATTGTCACTAATACAAGTTGTTTTTATTTTAAAGTTAGTATTTTAAATATATTTATTTTTTAGCCATTAGTTTAATAAATTTTTACCTGAATAGATAAAAATACCCTTCTGCTATTACTTATACCTAAGCTTTTATTAACGATCAGCATAATTAACTTCAGCAGCAGCAATAGTATTCAACTTTCTCGTCCGATTTACCTGACTGTGATCGCGAACTTGCATAAGCTTCTCCCTCTGGTTTCAAACCATAGTATTCAACTTTCTCTTCCAAATCAACATAAATTTACAGTAAGTTATGATTTTGTGTGTTTCTGTTGATTTTTATTTCTTTACTATGAATTTGATGGTACGAAATAGTTTTTTTTTTTTTTTTAATTTTTAGATTGATAAGCTTAAGGACATCGCTTCCTGTAATAATTCGATAAAAATTTAGAACATAATGTTAAGGATTTGGTGTCCCCGTTTCAAATTGAATTGAAAACATTAAGGACACAATGTCCTTAACTTTTAATTTGTTCTTCTGAATATTACGGAAATACTATCATAGTTTTGAAAATTATTTTAAAAGGTTAAGGACACTAGGTCCTGAAATTTAATTTTGAAGTTGAAAAGTAAGGACACTAGGTCCTGAAGTTTGATTTTGAAGTTGAAAAGTTAAGGACACTAGATCCGGAAGTTTGATTTTGAAGTTGAAAAGTTAAGGACACTAGGTCCTCAAGTTTAATTTTGAAATTGAAAAGTTAAGGATACTAGGTCCTTAAGTTTGAGTTTCAATTTCATAACTTAAGGTCACTTAGTCCTGAAGTTTGATTTTCAAGTTCAAAAGTTTAAGACACTTGGTCCTAAACTTTAGGTTCCAAGTTCAAAAGTTAAGGACACTTGGTCCTTAACTATGATTTTCAAGTTGAAAACTCAAGGACACTAGGTCCTGAAGTTTAATTTTGAAATTGAAAAGTTAAGGACACTATGTCCTGAAGTTTGAGTTTCAATTTCATAACTTAAGAACACTTGGTCTTGAAGTTTGAGTTTCAAGTTCAAAAGTTAAAGACACTTGGTCCTGAACTTTAGGTTCCAAGTTCAAAAGTTAAGGAAACTTGGTCCTTAACTTTGAATTTCAAGTTCAAAAGTTAAGGGCACTTGGTCCTTAACTNATTTAATGGTAAATGGACTGAAGACTATAAGTATCTTGATCATCAAACAAAGCTTTTTCTAGTACCTGAGGCAATTCAGTTTGAAGATTTCATTAAACAGATCTTTGAAGTTATTGAATTGGATAAAGACAAGTTTGAAGCAATGATATGGTTTGATATCAACCTGGGAACAAGCAAGGGAATGCTTGTATCCAAAGATTTAGATCTTCACACATGTATAGAGTTACTAAAAACTCATTCACTCTTCAAGGGCTGTCGTTTCATTGTTGATATTTCAGAAAGAGATTTTGGATCAACAAGCACCCTTGAAAATGTCAACAGAGAAACTGAACATGACAATCAAAACAAATGCCAACAGATAATGGAAATAGATATGGTTGAAGCTCAACCAATAACTGAAGAGGTGCTTCAAACATTTGATTCTATTCAAGTTGAAGGACAAAGCATTCCAGATATTGACAACAAACAAGCTTTGGGTATTCAAATCTTAGAGAGTGCACCGGTAATCGAAGAAGTTGCTGAAAAAACTTCTACTTAACTAACTAGACGAAGGTCAAATTCGAAACAAGAGGAATCCCCAACTACGATATTAAGAGAAAATGCTTTGTTGGATGAAATAAAAGTGGGATCAATATTTGACAAAAAGAAAAGTATAATTAACTGTTTTTCTAATATAGCAATTAAAGGACATTTTGAATTCAAGGTTGTTAGATCAAGCTCAACAAAATAACGTTGAAATGCAATGATGNTTTGAATTCAAGGTTGTTAGATCAAGCTCAACAAGATATTCGTTGAAATGCAATGATGATAGGTGTGGGTGGAGTGTGCGTGCTTTCAGAATTAAAGATTCAACATTGTTCAAGATAGTAAAGATCGAGAAAAATCATGACTGCTCAGTTAACACTATGAAAGCTGATCAAAGGCATGCAACTTCAAAGTTGATTAGTGGTTACATTATTGACAATCTTCGAGACCCAAGGTTTGAAGTTACACCAGCTTTTGTCATGGCAGAAATGCAAAAATTGCATGGACTAGACATTGGTTATCACAAGGCGTGGCGTGCTATTCAACATGCTTCTGCTTTAATAAGAGGAACTCCTGAAGAGAATTATGAATTATTGTCTTCATACTTGTATATGATGAGAAGTAAAAATCGGGGAAAATATTCTCTTATTATATAAGAGAGAGTTAAAGCAGGTCTCCGCCAACATGCCTGCTTATGCTACGTGGGTATCTTGGTCATTTCGTATTACATTCTGTGAGCCCTTGGGTAAGACGAGGGGCAATTGCAGAATATTTTTATTTCTCAAAGGTGTTTTTATATTTTGATTCTCAGTTATATCCCTTGTGGGACAGCTAAGGTTTTATAAACGTTAGCATATGCTGTCTTTAACCAGTTAAAAAGTTAAGGACGTGTTGTCATTAACTTTGACTTTCAAGTTCAGAAGTTAAGGACATGGGGCCCTTAACTTCCACTTACAGGTTTATAAGTTAAGGAAGTGCAGTCCTTAACTTCAACTTACATGTTTAAAAGTTAATGACAGGCAGGCCTTAACTTTGACTTTCAAGTTCAAAAGTTAAGGACAGGGAGTCCTTAACTTCCACTTACAGGTTTATAAGTTAAGGACGGGCAGTCCTTAACTTCGACTTACATGTTTAAAAGTTAAGGGCAGGCAGTCTTTAACTTTGACTTTCAAGTTCAGAAGTTAAGGACATGGAGTCCTTAACTTTCACTTATCGGTTTTATAAGTTAAGGACGTGCAGTCCTTAACTTCGACTTACATGTTTAAAAGTTAAGGACAGACAGTCCTTAACTTTGACTTTCAAGTTCAGAAGTTAAGGACAGGGAGTCATTAACTTCCACTTACAGGTAAACAATCAAAAAAGAGTTTATTAGTCTGTTTTATAAACGTTAGCACATGTTGTCTTTAACCAGTTAAAAAGTTAAGGACGTGTTGTCCTTGACTTTTATGTGTGCAGTCAAAAAGCTAAGGACTGCCTGTACTTAAATTCTAACCTTGTTAGTCTAACTTCAAGACTACCTGTCCTTAACTTTTGACCTTGTAAGTCGAAGTTAAGGACTGCTTGTCCTTGACTTCTGTTAACCTTCTTTTATACTGTATTTTTAGGTTTGTTTATATGCTTTATACATATGGATCATCAATAGCTGGTTGGAATCATTGTAGACCAGTGATTGCTGTTGATGCAAATTTGATTTCAGTTTCAAAGGATGTAAATAACCAAATTTTCCCACTAGCCTTTGGAATAGCAGAATCTGAAAGTAACAATTCCTATGAGTGGTACTTTTGTGACCTTCGCAATGCAATTGGAAGCCGTGAGAATTTGATTTTTTTATCAGACAGGCATAAAGCTATTGAATATGCCATCGCAAAGGTATATTCTGAAAGCCACCATGGGATTTGTATCTATCATTTGGAGCAAAACATAAAGCGAAGGAAAGTGAAAAGGGAGGTCATAAAACTTTTTCAAAGTGCTGCAAGAGTATACAGGCGCAAAGAATTTGATCTTTACATGTTAGATATAGCAAAAGTAGATAAGAAGACTTATGACTACTTGATGGAAGAACCACCGGAAAGGTGGGCACGTTCTTGTAGTCCACGACGAAGATATGACATGCTCACAACAAACATAGTTGAGTCAATCAATCCTGTCCTATTAGAAGCAAGGGAGCTGCCTATATTAAGAATGATGGATTTCATCCAAGTGAAGCTACAATGTTGGTTTTATGAAAGAAGAAATCAAGCAGAAGGAAATTTTTATGATGTTTCTTGTTGGGTAGAAGAGGAATTGAAGAAAAAGATAGATTTAACATTTAATTTGAATGTAAGTATTATGTTCTATGTTTAGGTTATTATTTTAATATAATTTAACATAATGTACTAACTTATAAGTTTTCAACATTGAAGGTCTTCCCTGTTGATTCATGGCGTTCTAGAGTTGAAGAAGAAGGAATTACTTTCTTGGTGGACTTAAACAAAAGAACATGTGATTGTTTTCAGTTTCAATTTGATGAATTACCATGCATACATGCAATTGCAGTTATTGAGAAGAGAAACATCAAGAAGTCCAACTTTTGCTCGTACTGGTACTTAAAGGAATCTTGGCTGAAAACATATGAAAGAAAAATACATCCTGTATGACATACTGATTCTTGGATTGTACAAGAGAGTGTTGTCACAAATTATTAAACCTCCAGATTTCAAAGTACCACCAGGTAGAAGGCATAAGAAAAGGAATATTCCAGTTCCCGAGTCATCAAAAATATAATTCAAATGTGGTCGTTGCAGAAGAATTGGTCATAATAGAAAAGTTTGTATGTATTCTCCGGCAGTCCATCCATTTTCTAGAAAGCATAGAGAAGAGTAGATTTATTGTAACGACCCGACCGATCGTTTTGGGCTCTAGCGCGTCGTTCAGCGGTTTGAAGTCGTGAGCAGCTTCATATCAGGTGTTATGACTTGTAGGTGTGGTCGGAATAGAATTTCGGGAAGTTTAGAGTTGATTTGGAAAGAAAATTCTCATTTCAGAAGCCTTAAGTTGGAGAAATCAACTAAGATTGGAATTTTGAGTAAACGACCTCCGAATCAGGATTTGAAGGTTCCAGCAGGTTCGTATGATGATTTCGGACTTGGGTGTATGTCCGGCTCGGGGTTTGGATAACCCGGGAGCGTTTCGGCGTATATTGTGGATGTTAGTATTTTAGAAGGATTTCATGAATTTGGGATTGAAATGCATTTCAGTGAGGTTGATGTCCGTTTGGGATTCCGAGTCTGGGAATAACTCCGTATGGTGATTCTGGAGTTGGGAGCGCGATCGGAAGTGATTTTGGATGTCCGTAGGTCATTTTGAAATCATTTGGCTAAAGATAGGAATTTGAAGGTTTTTGAGAAATTCGACCGGAAGTGGAAGTTTTAATATCGAGGTTGTAATGCGATTCCGGAAGTTGGGGCAGGTCCGCAATGTTGAATATGACTTGTGTGCAAAATTTGAGGTCAAACGGACGTGATTTGATAAGTTTCGGCATCAGATGTAGAAGTTTTAAATTTCTAAGTTAATAAAGTTGGGATTTGGGTGCGATTCATGGTTTCGATGTTGTTTGATGTGATTTGAGGCCTCGAGCAAGTCCGCACTATATTTTGGAACAGGTTGGTATAATTGGACGGGGTCCCGGGGGCCTCGGGTGGATTTCGGGTGGTTAACCGATCAATGTTTGAAGTTGAAGAAGGCTGAAGGCTGCTGTCATCTGGTGAGACCGCACCTGCAAGGCTTTGACTGCATGTGCGGAGCCGCGAGTGCGGCTAAGGGCGCCGCAGGTGCGAGTTCTGGGCTGGAGCTGAGGAGGCCGCAAGTGCGGAAGATGGGTCGCACCTGCGGAAGCGTAGGTGCGGAGTGGGGACCGCAAAAACGAGAAATGTTGGGTTGAGTCAGAGTCGCACCTGCGATGGAATTTTCGTAGGAGCGGCTATTGGGTAGCACGTGCGAAAGGAAGCCTGGGCAGAATGTTTTAAAGATGGGTTCTTATCATTTCTCACCCATTTTTCATTGTCATAGGCGATTTTTGGAGAGCATTTCAAGGGGGGATTTTCGTCAAGCATCAAGGTAAGTGAATTCCTTCCGTTTGTTAGGTAAATACAAGATTATATGCATGGATTAAGCATGAAAATTGGTAGGATGTGGGAAATTAAGCATGAAAATTGGTAGGTAGGATCTGGGCACGTGGGCCTGAGGGCATTTTGGTCATTTCTCCGAGCGGGGTTGGGAAAGTATTCAATCTGAACNGTGCGTCCGTTGGAGTCGTCGGAAGGGCTTGGAAGCCGGTTATGGAATTTCGGAGCGAGGTAAGTCTCCTTTCTAACTTTGTGAGGGGGAATCGTCCCCCTAGGTGAATTAATTCAATACATGCTATTATCTTCGGGGGCTACATACGTACGAGGTGATAGGAGCCCGTGCATAGCTACTATTATGCCATGTCCGGGTAGCCTAGGACCCACTAGCATGCCTTATGTGTGTACCTGTAATCCTGTCTGTAATATTAAACTGCTAATATAATCGAAAAAGTAATTGAATATCTAAAAGAAAGCTAGAGTTCCTTTTGTTAATCTTCTAGAAAGAGAATTGGTTCCGCTGTGGATATTTGTGTACCTGGACTGGGTTGTATCATTAAACTTGACAGATGAGTTTCAAAAACAAAGATTTCAACACCTATATTTCATGTTTCTTTTAATAAGGATTTTACCACTTTCCTGAGAAAAACTGTTTTCTTGATAAAATACGGATTTATTAAATGGATATGTGTAACTTTGGGTGCCTGAGTCGCTTGAGTGATTCGCGAGCAGGAAGACCCTGTATTTGTGTATGTATTCATATGAGCACCTGAGTTGCAGGTATGATTCGCGAACAGGCTAGCCGTATTATTTTAATCGCGTCGCATGATCGATTCGCGAGCGGGGAAGATAGATGCATCTATGGTTCGAGCCGATCGACCCTTCGGCAGTGCACCTTGTTGGTCCGTGCCGTTCGACCCTCGGCATTGCTTGCGCATGATATTTGCTGCGTAGTTGCTATGATTTTTGCCCGATTACTGGCCTGAAATATTAAATTATCAATTGAAATGATAGAGATTTAAAGTTATTAAAAAGATTTTGGAAGAAGTTGTTCCTTCCCGTCGATTTATTATTATTTGATTAAATTACCATGTTGATTAATTGTTAATATGACGAAGATATAAAGTGTTAAACGTGAACGGAGTTGAAAGATATTTAAATCCTGTTTTTTTTATAAGTTGCCTATGATAAATTACGCTTAGTGTCATACCTAAATATTCTAAAGTAACCTTTATTAAGTGTCTAATTTGACCTCTCGTCACTACCTCTCTAAAGTTAGGCGGGCGACTTACAGATTACACGTTGTTTTTGTACTCATGTTACACTTGCTGTGCATTTTATTGCACAGGTACTTTCATAGCGAGGTGGAGGATTCGGAGACTTAGGCGAGCTGCATCATCCGGAGGCGATCCGCAACTGACAGAGTCTCCTTCGTACTGTATTTATTTCATTTGAAATTTTCTTGTCCAGTTGTATTTCGGACAGGCTTTGTAATGATTGTATAGACTTAGAAATTTGTGACACCGGGTTCTGGGATATGTTTTGGGATATAATTGCTTAAGTGTAATCTTTAAACCATTGTTTTTAAGTAACAAACTTTTATTTGGATAATATGTAATTAAGTGAAAGGAAATGTTTTCATAAATGCTAAAACCAGAAAGTTATTTCAATTAATTAATGAGTTCGCTTGCCTGACATGGATGTCCGGCGCCATCACGACCTTAGGGATTTTTGGGTCCTGACAACATGGTATCAGAGCGCTAGGTTCCCATAGGTCTCACGAGTCATGAGAAAGTCTAGTAGAGTCTTGCGGATCGGTATGGAGACGTCTGTACTTATCTTCGAGAGGCTACAGGGCTGTTAGGAGTACTTCCCTTCTTGATTCCTCATTATGCGAGTTGATTCCTTTGAGGCTTATGCCTACGTTCATTCCTACTCAATCTTGCGCGTCGCGAAGTGCTTGCTATGAATCAAGAGTTTGAGGAATTTAAATGGTGCTATGGGCGTAATTCGAGATGTTTCCATGTGTAATTGGTGGGGGCTGTTGTTATGGCCCTGCAGAAGGATAATATGTTGTTTCAGCTCAGTATTTGTGTTTCTGGGAGCCTTAAGGCTATGCTCAGGTAGTGATGATGCTTGCGATTGTTTATCGTATGATGTCGATATGATGATAGAATGCTTGTCCGTATGCTGGGGATGATGAATGGTTTGAAGGGAGGTCTTCTCAGAGTGTGACTTCGAGATTTCGGTATTCTAGTGCCGACAAAGGAAAGGCATTTGGGTTATGAATGGTCCGGTTGGGGTTGATAAAGTAGTAATACTTGGTGTCTTCAAATGAGATGGGATAGACACATGTGACGTGTCATCGTCGTCATTTATTGAATGGAATGTGTTAATTTGTCGGTGTTATGGGTTCTTCGGCTGCGTGGGGTCAGAGTATTGAGAGGAAGTATTGAAGAATGCGGTTGGTAGAGATCGTGAGGTGCGGTGGTTCAGTACCGGATAGGGGTTGGTAATGAAAGTAGCTAGAGAAAGATGATCTTCGGAGAGATTGAATTCGTGGTGATATGTTGGTTTAAGAGCTACAGAGAATGGTCCTGAAGTGAGGCTAGGCAGTGGTTCCATTTCTAGGAGGCCAGATGTAAGAAGCGGATGTCGAGCAGTCGCAAAGTGGGGGAGCGGCAGCATAACTTGGAATTTGAAGATATTGTCGCGCATTTAATGAATGTCCATGAGGAGCGGACGGACTAGTAAAGTTGGTAAATAAAGCAGGGCGTAGGATGGGGTATTGAAGTCGCAGGGAGCGTGCATTTCAGCGTCATTGGAAGGCGTCCGCGGGTGATTTTTACAAGTGGGATATCTTCCGTGAATAGGTTAGTGATGGTGGGGCTGACAGGTTTCTATGAGGGGTTTTAGTGGCTAGTCGGTAGGAGGCAGAATGTGAGAATGATGCTAGAGAATCTGAGTATTTAGGGAGTGCTAGCAGGAGGATATGGAAGAGTTGGAAGGATTTGTTGAGATAGATCATGTTATCAAAGGAGAAGGATCTCAGCAGGGTCTAGAGTGGTGCAAGGAGTAGCTTCGGGCTAAGTGGGGGAGTCCCACCATCTGCAGTGGAGTTGTAGGATTGTCTTTGCATAGGGTCGCGGATTGTCGTCGTATTGGCAAGTTATTTCAGCTAAGGGAAAGAAGTAAATGGTGATTGTGCGTGAGATTTGATGAATATGTGCAAAAGTTGGCCCTATCAGACCAGGGTTAGGCTTTGGAAGATTCAGAATTTATGCTTAAGGCATGGGCGTGTTGTAAGGATAGTGACTCAGTCATGTGTTTCATTGAAAAATGTGTTCCCGTGCTAGGAGAGCCTTGGAGCTGATTGTATTCGGGGTCAGTCAGAGTGGGTGACTCTCAATAGCGGTCCTAGTGAGTTCAAAAGTTAAGAATGCGGCGTTTAAGGATTTCAGGCAGTAGTATGATCGAGAATCGAGCTTTTGTAGAGTAATTTCTGAGAAAAAGGAGGATGGTTGGGATGTTCTATGTTATGTTTCAACATGCAAGATAGTATTGAAGGAGTGAGAGGAATAAACTCCAGATTGAAGAAAAGATTATCAAAAGGGTATGAACGGGTTGCGAGATTTAGGCAGCACAGTCTCGTGAATCAAGGTCACTCGGGGTGAGTGAGGGTTAAGTTTGCTACGGGTTGAAGGAAGTTGCTATTATTCCTGAGGCAACTGAAGATGATTAAAAGAAGATAGATTGATTAGCCATGGTTGAAATGGCACATTTGCGGCAGTGATCGGTCCCTTTGAGGTGATTTAGTTATGCATGTGGTTTGTGCCGGTGTGTGCGGGGCTTGTCGGCCGTCGTACAGGGTCTCATGTGGGAGCATTTGAGTGTTATGGCCTGTCAGGTGTAGGCGGATCCCGTAAGGGTTATGGTGGTATAGACTACTACTTAAGGATTTGCATGTTGGGTGATAATGGGAATTCACTCATGTGTTGAGATGGTACTCTTGAATTGAGTTAAGTAAAAGGTTTCTATATGATGAAGTGTTCACCCTATTGGTGGTTCAAAAGTTATGATGGAATTCTTGCGCTACCTCATGTTGGCATGTTAGGTGCGGAAAGCAGTATGTAACTGGGAGTAAGAATCGAGATTTGCGGTTCGGTGATGATAAGGATGTCATGAGCTCGGAAGAGAAAGGAAAAGTGATTTGAAAGCTCAGTATAAGCTGGTGTTATCTTCAGTGTCACCTGAGATTTAGATTCGATGGAAGAGGCTTTGTACCCTGGTTATGAGTTCTTGAATTGTCTTACATCGTAGTATGGCCAGTGGTGGAGGTGCAAACTTGTTGCCTTGTGTGGGAGGCCGTGGAAGCATGATCGCGAAAATATTGTATAAAGTGTGACATGTAGTCACTTGATGGATTTCAGATTTGGATTGAGTATAAAGAAGTGCAATATTGCGTAATTGAGAATTTACGCCTGAAGAGCGTTCGATTCAGTTGATTATGGATTATGGGGTGGTTGTCCTGGTGATGATGGTTGTTCTCGTGTATTATGAGAGAAAGTGGGTTAATATGGACCCAGGCAAAAGTTATTAGCCTAATTTGGTGCGAGCAAGGTGGCTCAATGTTCGTGGATGGATTCAAATATGATTTTGGGCTCCGTATGAGCCAGTCATGTTCCTTTCAGTAGATCACTTTTCATGTAAAGGTATTTGAACAACGGGTGTTGTTCCGTCTTCATCAAATTCATGTGTTATTGTGATTGTGATGTGCGAGTTGTGAAACAACTTTGATAAATTCTTATGTGTTGGGGTCCCGCGTAGTGGGGATGTCATGTGAGCAGGATAGCTCTTGGGATCCAGAGTGTATATATATAGCGCACCTCAGTTGTGCTTGAGTTTTGTTGCATACGGCTCTATCAGTCTCCCCAAGATGGTATTATGCACTTAGCGTGCTTGTGATCGATATTCTGTAATTCGTAATAGTGAGCAAATCAAATCCGAATATATATATATCTTCTTGTGTAAATTTTATGTGTGGATCGGGTGGCACGTCGCCACGAGTATGTTATTCGGATCGGGTTGCACGCTGCAACAGTGTGATGATGAGTAAGGTTCCTATATTTATTTTCTTGTGTTTTACTTCCTTTTTTCTGGTAAGAATTCATATTAGTTGCGTGAGCTGAATAGTTCCTTCCATAGTCGTTTCTTATTATCATGTTCGAGTTATGGTCTATTGGCGCGATATGGTATCATGTGAGGCTGTTGGCCATGTTTGGGGTGATTTGTTGTTTGAGTAGTTCATACTGGGTGAGACGAGATTATCGGATCAGGGATCAGTACAATGAGGTTATGTGAAGTGTATATTAAAGAACAAATACCATTATTTAGGTTCATAATGAAGTGATGATTCTAGTCAAGATGAGGTATTCAAGGATTTGTTAACTCTGCAGTTGAGTATGAATTTCTGCGCATTTCCTCCGTTGTGGCGGTATCGTCAGCATTATAGCAGGGTGTATGTATATTTGTTATGAGGTGCATTGGGAGCGTCAAATTCGTGGAATTTTGGCTATTAAGATTCAGGGAGTGCCATTGTGGTCAGATGATGAGTTATGCGGTGCATGGTGCTGATTCAGCAAAGGCATGTAGTCATGTTCTGATATGTCATGTGGTAGTTGATACGGTGTTTATATATGTTGGAATTAGGCTTGGCAGAGAAACTTCAAGTGTTTGAATGAATTCTGAGCTTATTATATGGATAAAAGAAGAAATCTTCAGATTTGATTAAGCTAATGTGCCCAACTGGGTTGTGGTAGCACGGACTAGTGCTCGAGATGTTAAACTGTGATTTCAAGTAACTCAAGAGCAGGTCTTAGCACGTTCGAGGACGAACGTTGGTTTAAGTGGGGGAGAATATAACGACCCGACCGGTCGTTTTGGGCTCTAGCGCGTCGTTCAGCGGTTTGAAGTCATGAGAAGCTCCATTTCAGGTGTTATGACTTGTAGGTGTGGTCGGAATAGAATTTCGGGAAGTTTAGAGTTGATTTGGAAAGAAAATTCTCATTTCAGAAGCCTTAAGTTAGAGAAATCAACTAAGATTGGAATTTTGAGTAAACGACCTCCGAATCAGGATTTAAAGGTTCCAGCAGGTTCGTATGATGATTTCAGACTTGGGTGTATGTCCGGCTTGGGGCTTGGATAACCTGGGAGTGTTTCGGCGTATATTGTGGAAGTTAGTATTTAGAAAGATTTCATGAATTTGGGCTTGAAGTGCATTTCAGTGAGGTTGATGTCCGTTTGGGATTCCGAGTCTGGGAATAGCTCCGTATGGTGATTCTGGAGTTGGGAGCGCGATCGGAAGTGAATTTAGATGTCGTATGTCATTTTGAAGTCATTTAGCTAAAGATAGGAATTTGAGGGTTTTTGAGAAATCCGACCGGAAGTGGAAGTTTTGATATCGAGGTTGGAATGCGATTCCGGAAGTTGGGGCAGGTCCATAATGTTGAATATGACTTGTGTGCAAATTTGAGGTCAATCGGACGTGATTTGATAGGTTTCGGCATCAGATGTAGAATTTGGAAATTTCTAAGTTCATAAAGTTGGGATTTGGGTGCGATTTGTGGTTTTGATGTTGTTTGATGTGATTTGAGGCCTCGAGCAAGTCCGCACTATGTTTTGGAATAGGTTGGTATAATTGGACGGGGTCCTGGGGGCCTCGGGTGGATTCTGGTTAACGGATCAATGTTTGAAGTTGAAGAAGGCTGAAGGCTGCTATCATCTGGTGTGACCGCACCTGCGAGGCTTTGACCGCAGGTGCGAAGCCGCGGGTGCGTCTAAGGGCGCCGCAAGTGCGAGTTATGGGCTGGAGCTGAGGAGGCCGCAGGTGCGGAAGATGGGTCGCACCTACGGAGGCGTAGGTGCAGAGTGGGGACCACAGAAGCGAGAAATGCTGGGTTGAGTCAGAGCCGCACCTGCGATGGAATTTCCGCAGGTGCGGAGCCGCAGGAACAACTACTGGGCCGCAGGTGCGAAAGGAGGCCTGGGCAGAATGTTTTAAAGACGGGTTCTTATCATTTCTCACCCATTTTTCATTGTCATGGGCGATTTTTGGAGAGCATTTCAAGGGGGGGATTTTCGTCAGGCATCAAGGTAAGTGAATTCCTTCCGTTTGTTAGGTAAATACAAGATTATATGCATGGATTAGGCATGGATATTGGTAGGAATTTGGGAATTTTTTTGAAGAAACCTAGAAAATGTAAATTTAGAATTTAGCCACGAATTTGAGTATGGAATGTAGAGTAAATTGCATGATTGAACTAGTAGAGCTATGGGTACCATGTATCTTCAAGAATTTGGGATTTCCGGGCACGTGGGCCTGAGGGCATTTTGGTCATTTCTCCGAGCGGGGTGGGAAAATTATATAATCTGAACTTGTTGTGAGTATTAGGATGAATTTAGATTGCTTTGCCCTTATGTGGTAGTTTCAGAGCGTTGTGCGTCCATTGGAGTCATTGGAGGGGCTTGGAAGCCGCTGTTGGAATTTCGGAGCAAGGTACGTCTCCTTTCTAACTTTGTGAGGGGGAATGATCCCCCTAGGTGAATTAATTTAGTACATGTTATTATCTTCGGGGGCTACGTACGTACGAGGTGATGGGAGCCCGTGTGTAGCTACTATTATGCCATGTTTGGGTAGCCTAGGACCCACTAGCATGCCTTATGTGTGTACCTGTAATCCTGCCTGTAATATTAAACGTCTAATATAATCGAAAACGTAATTGAATATCTAAAAGAAAGCTAGAGTTCCTTTTTTTAATCTTCTAGAAAGATAATGTTCCGCTGTGGATATTTGTGTACCTGGACTGGGTTGTATCATGGAGTATCATTAAACTTGACAGATGAGTTTAAAAAACAAAGATTTCAAAACCTATATTTCATGTTTCTTTTAATAAGGATTTTACCACTTTCCTGAGAAAAACTATTTTCTTGATAAAATACGGATTTATTATGTGGATATGTGTAACTTTGGGTGCCTGAGTCGCTTGAGTGATTCGCGAGCAGGAAGACCCTGTATTTGTGTATGTATTCATATGAGCACCTAAGTCGCAGGTATGATTCGCGAGCAAGCTAGCCATATTATTTTAACTGCGTCGCATGATCGATTCGCGAGCGGGCAAGATAGATTCATCTATGGTTCGAGCCGATCGACCCTTCGGCAATGCACCTTGTTGGTCCGCGCAGTTCGACCCTCGGCATTGCTTGCGCATGATATTTGTTGCGTAGTTGCTATGATTTTTGCCCGATTACTGGCCTGAAATATTAAATTATCAATTGAAATGATAGAGATTTAAAGTTATTAAAAAGATTGTGGAAGAAGTTGTTCCTTCCCGTCGATTTTTTATTATTTGATTAAATCACCATGTTGATTAATTGTTAATATGACAAAGATATAAAGTGTTAAACATGAATGGAGTTGAAAGATATTTAAATCTTATTTTTTTTTATATAAGTTGCCTATGATAAACTACGCTTAGTGTCATACCTAAATATTCTAAATTGACCTTTAGTAAGTGCCTAGTTTGACCTCTCGTCACTACCTCTCTAAGGTTAGGCGGGCGACTTACTGGTTACACGTTGTTTTTGTACTAATGCTACACTTGCTGTGCATTTTATTGCAAAAGTACTTTCATAGCAAGGTGGAGGATTCAGAGACTTAGGCGAGCTGCATTATCCGGAGGCGATCCGCAGCTGACAGAGTCTCCTTCGTACTGTATTTATTTCATTTTAAATTTTCTTGTCCAGTTGTATTTCGGACAAGCTTTGTAATGATTGTATAGACTATTAGAAATTGCTCATATACTTGTGACACCAGGTTCTGGGATATGTGTTGGGATATAATTTCTTAAGTGTAATCTTTAAGCCATTAGTTTTAAGTAACAGACTTTTATTTGGCTAATATGTAATTAAGTGAAAGAAAATGTTTTCATAAATGTTAAAACCGGAAAGTTATTTCAATTAATTAATTAGTTGGCTTACTTGACATGGATGTCTGGCGCCATCATGACCTTAGGGATTTTTGAGTCGTGACATTTATTGACTCTTTTAAGATTTTTCTATGAATTTGATTCATTTAGATTATTCTTATTTGAGCAGATGTCTGAATTTTCAAAATTTCTTTCCGCTTATGTTCTTTTTTTTCTTTTGATTTCAAAGTTCAGAAGTTAAGGACAGACAGTCCTTAACTTTTACTTTCAAGTTCAGAAGTTAAGGACAGGGAGTCCTTAACTTCCACTTACAGGTTTATAAGTTAAGGACGAGCAGTCCTTAACTTCGACTTACATGTTTAAAATTTAAGGACAAGCAATCATTAACTTTGACTTTCAAGTTCAGAAGTTAAGGACTTAAAGTCCTTAACTTCCACTTACAAGTTCAAAAGTTAAGGAAAGGAAGTCCTTAACTTCGTCTAATAGGTTCAAAATTTAAGGACATGCAGTTCTTAACTTAAACTTTCAAGTTTAAAAGTTAAGGACAAGCAGGCCTTAACTTCCACTTACAGGTTTAAAAGTTAAGGACAAGAAGTCCTTAACTTTGAGTTCAAATTTTAAAAGTTTAGGACAAGCAGTCCTTAACTTCGACTTACAGGTTCAAAAGTTAAGGACACTTAGTCTTTAACTTTTAATTTGAAAATAGACAAATCAATACTTGACAGAAACAAAGAAATTAAAAACATGATGCCTTCATATTACTTCTGAAATTGTAATTTTGCATAGTTGTGACAAAAAATTATGCTATGCAAACAAAATGAAATTGCCTTTTGCAAAATTTACAAGAAATTTCAGAATTCATATGGATTCTATACAAAAAATCAACTACAACTAAGTTTCTTTACAACTAAACTACAGCTCCTTCGGACAACAAGTTTCATTTTCACTATCATAGTCGTCGCCACTATTTTCTGGTGGTGTATCATAAACAGAATTTCTTTTCCACTCTCCATGTGCCCAAAGATTTTCTGCAAGTTCTTTTCTAAAGTCTTTTATGTCTTCATGTTGGAATTTCTCCACATCCTTTCCCATCATCAACAACTCCACATATTCGATTAGGAATGNGCTATGCAAACAAAATGAAATTGCCTTTTGCAAAATTTACAAGAAATTTCAGAATTCATATGGATTCTTTACAAAAAAATCAACTACAACTAAGTTTCTTTACAACTAAACTACAGCTCCTTCGGACAACAAGTTTCATTTTCACTATCATAGTCGTCGCCAACATTTTCTGGTGGTGTATCATAACCAGAATTTCTTTTCCACTCTCCATGTGCCCAAAGATTTTCTGCAAGTTCTTTTCTAAAGTCTTTTATGTCTTCATGTTGGAATTTCTCCACATCCTTTCCCATCATCAACAACTCCACATATTCGATTAGGAATGCACCACAATCACTCATATGAAAAATGTAAGATATGGAATCAATTAAACAATAAATCTAAAGTACATATAAATTATATAACAAATAACAACACGTACAATCCAGTTTGGTGTGGTGATCTTTGCCACTGAATATCAAATTTGTTGAATGCATTTCCAAAAGACTTGTGATTTTTCTCAAACTGTGAGAACTTTAGCAAGTTGGGGATCATGCATGCATACATTTCAATGTGCTTCATTCCTGCCTCATATGACTCACTATATATGGAATCATACACATCAATCTTTTTCTCATTCAAGCCCAATACCCCTCCAAAAAAATGTGTCACAACATTATCTTCTTCTGAAGGAAGCCGACATGGAAAAAAGATTTTGTCAACCTCTGTCCAAGAAATTCCACATCTACGATTTTCACCCCACCCATATGGTGTCAGAACCAATTGATTATCACCACACCAAAAGATATCTGTAACATCTTCATTGAATTCCTTATATATTTGTAGCATATAGTTATCAAAAACTATATCTATAGTTGTGCAACGAAAAGGATGATCGCGAGGGTGGTAGCATTCCTTCTTTCTCAAATAATATAGGGCAATGTCAATATGATTCATAAAAAAAGCAAAACATAAAACAAATTTATCAGTCATAAAATAATTAAATAACAGTAAATTAAGAATAAAGAAAATAAATGTCTTGCGAATTATCAAACCTTATCATCAAGTA
>ML429185.1:0-16236 GCA_005239525.1 Nicotiana knightiana | reverse complement strand
TGCGAATAAGGCAGTATCGTGCAGCTTTGCGGTGTAGTGCTTGAGCCGCTTTCCTGTCTTCAGATACGGTGCCATTCTGCAAAAAATTAAGAATTTCGTTTCTCTAGTCCCAAGTTAGTTGTTGAAAGTTACCACATTCCTGTCCTGGTCTATTATTGAATGAAATAGTTGAAAGACAATTGTTTTGTCTTTGTTCGTTACTTCCGTGACTACTGCAAGGTTAGCTAATGCATCTGCCACCGCATTTTCCTCTCTAGGTATTTGCACTACCTTTCATGTTTTGAATTGTCTCACGAGCTCTCGTGTTTTTTCAAGATACTGTTGCATTCTAGTTTCTGGAGCGATGTAAGTCCCCTGTATTTGAGTTACTACCAGTTGGGAGTCGTTGTTGATCATAATTTGCTCGATTAAGAGCTCCTGTGCAAGTTCAATCCCTGCAATAACAGCTTCGTACTCTGCTTCATTGTTAGTGATAGGATAACACTTTATAGCTTGTCGTGTCTTTTCACCCGTGGGTGATATTAAGACTATGCATAAGCCAGCGCCTTTTACATTTGAAGAACCATCAGTGAACAAGGTCCACAGGCCTGGATTAACACCGTTAAAGAGTTGTAACTCTTTTTCTGCTTCAGATACAATGCGATTACTAAAGTCAGCAACAAAATTAGCTGGTATTTGAGATTTAATTGCATTCCTAGTCTAATAAATTATCTCATGCTCACTTAGTTATATGCCCCACTTGGCTAATCTTCCTGATAATTCTTGTTTATGAAGAATATTTCTTAAAGGATACGAGGTCACAACAATGATTGGGTGGCATTGAAAATAGGGTCGTAATTTTCTAGATGCCATTATTAAAGCTAAAGCTAACTTTTCCAAATGGGGATATATAGTCTCAGCATCTAGCAAAGTTTTACTTACATAATAGATAGGTGATTGNGAACTAAGAAGAATTTAAAACTTTTTTCGGAAGATCTAGAAATAAACCTCCCCAAAGCTGTTATTCTTCCTGTCAGTCTTTGAACCTCCTTTTTATTTGTTAAAATATCAGGTATTTCCTCTATGGCTTTAATTTGAGTGGGATTTACCTCTATTCCTCTGTTTGATACAAGGAAACCCAAAAAATTTCCTGATTGCACTCCAAAAGTGCATTTCTCTGGATTCAACTTCTTATTATACCTGCGTAAAATATCAAAAGCAGTAGATAGGTGTTGGAAATGGTCTTGTGCTTGTGTTGATTTTACCAACATGTCATCGATGTACACCTCCATCTTTTTTCCAAGATGTTCTTGGAACATCTTGGTCACTAGCCTTTGATAGGTGGCTCCAGCGTTTTTAGGCCAAAACGCATGAATTTATAAATATAAGTTCCCATATTCGTGATAAATGAGGTTTTTTCCTCGTCTAAAGGATCCATTTTAATCTGATTATAACTAGAATATGCATCTAGAATGCTCAATAGTTCATGACCTGCGGTAGCATTAATCATTTAATCTATATGAGGCAGTGGGAATGAATCCTTGGGGCATGCTTTGTTTAAATCAGTATAATCTACACATACTCTCCACTTGCCATTCTTTTTAGGTACTACCACGGTGTTTGCCAACTAGTTAGGGTACGTTACCTCTCGTATCGAACCAATCTTCAAGAGTTTCTGTACCTCTCCGTCGATCATTTGGTTCTTGAATGGTCATTTCTTTCTTCTCTTCTTCTTAACAGGTACGAAGGATAGATCTTCATTTAGTTCTTGAACGCTTCTGCCTCTACCCATTTTGTAAAATAGTCGGTTAGTACGAGTAAAAATCGTACCTGTCCTTTAGTTGTGGGTAAAGGTCCTACTATATCCACCCCCCATTTCATGAAAGTCCATGAGGATATTATTGGATGTAATAATTCCGCGGGTCGATGCATGTTATTGGCAAACCTTTGGCATCTGTCACATTTGGATACAAAATTCTCGGCTTCTTCTTCCATCTTAGGCCGATAGTATCCATCTCTGATTAGTGATTTCACTAAGGATCTCGCCCCTACGTGATTTCCACAGTGTCCTTCATGGACTTATTTCATCACAAATTCCGTTTGGTTAGGCCCAAGGCATTTATCTAGGGGTCCTCCGAACATCTTACGATACAGTAAGTTGCAAATAAGGCAGTACCGTGCAGCTTTGCGGCCTAGTGCTTGAGCCGCTTTCCTGTCTTCAGGTACTGTGCCATTCTGCAAAAAATTAAGAATTTCGTTTCTCCAGTCCCAGGTTAGGTTGTTGAAAGTTACCTCATTCCTGTCCTGGTCTATTATTGAATGAAATAGTTGAATGACAATTGTATTGTCTTTGTTCGTTACTTCCGTGACTGCTCCGAGGTTAGCTAATGCATCTGCCTCCGCATTTTCCTCTCTAGGTATATGCACTACCTTCCATGTTTTGAATTGTCTCACGAGCTCTCGCGCTTTTTCAAGATACTGTTGCATTCTAGTTTCTCGAGCGATGTAAGTCCCCTGTATTTGATTTACTACCAGTTGGGAGTTGCTGTTGATCAGTATTTGCTCGATTGAGAGCTCCCGTGCAAGTTCAAGCCCTGCAATAACAGCTTCGTACTCTGCTTCATTGTTAGTGATAGGATAAGACTTTATAGCTTGTCGTGTCTTTTCACCCGTGGGTGATATTAAGACTATGCTTAATCCAGCGCCTTTTACATTTGAAGAACCATCAGTGAACAAGGTCCACAGGCCTGGATTAACACCGTTAAAGAGTTGTAACTCTTTTTTTACTTCAGATACAATGTCATTACTAAAGTCAGCAACAAAATCAGCTAGTATTTGTGACTTAATTGCATCCCTAGGCTGATAAGTTATCTCATGCTCACTTAGTTCTATGGCCCACTTGGATAATCTTCCTGATAATTCTTGTTTATGAAGAATATTTCTTAAAGGATACGAGGTCACAACAATGATAGGGTGGCATTGAAAATAGGGTCGTAATTTTCTAGATGCCATTATTAAAGCTAAAGCTAACTTTTCCAAATGGGGATATCTAGTCTCAGCATCTAGCAAAGTTTTACTTACATAATAGATAGGTGATTTTTCACCTTTTTCTTGTCTTACCAATACTTCACTTACAACAATCTCTAAGACAGCCAGGTAGATGTACAATCTTTCCCCTTCTTTTGGCTTTGAAAGCAGTGGTGGTTTCGATAGATAAATCTTCAGGTTCTTGAGGGCTTGCTGACATTCTTCTATCCATTCGAACTGATTCTGTTTTTTGAGAACTGAGAAGAATTTAAAACTTTTTTCGGAAGATCTAGAAATAAACCTCCCCAAAGCTGCTATTCTTCCTGTCAGTCTTTGAACCTCCTTTTTATTTGTTAAAACATCAGGTATTTCCTCTATGGCTTTAATTTGAGCGGGATTTACCTCTATTCCTCTGTTTGATACAAGGAAACCCAAAAATTTGCCTGATTGCACTCCAAAAGTGCATTTCTCTGGATTCAACTTCATATTATACCTGCGTAAAATATCAAAAGCAGTAGATAGGTGTTGGAAATGGTCTTGTGCTTGTGTTGATTTTACCAACATGTCATCGATGTACACCTCCATCTTTTTTCCAAGATGTTCTTGGAAAATCTTGGTCACTAGCCTTTGATAGGTGGCTCCAGCGTTTTTTAGGCCAAAACGCATGAATTTATAAATATAAGTTCCCATATTCGTGATAAATGAGGTTTTTTCCTCGTCTAAAGGATCCATTTTAATCTGATTATAACCAGAATATGCATCTAGAAAGCTCAATAGTTCATGACCTGCGGTAGCATCAATCATTTGATCTATATGTGGCAATGGGAATGAATCCTTGGGCATGCTTTGTTTAAATCAGTATAATCTACGCATACTTTCCACTTGCCATTCTTTTTAGGTACTACCACGGTGTTTGCAACCAGTTAGGGTACGTTACCTCTTGTATCGAACCAATCTTCAAGAGTTTCTGTACCTCTTCGTCGATCACTTGGTTCTTGAATGGTCATTGCTTTCTTTTCTTCTGCTTAACAAGTACGAAGGATAGATCTTCATTTAGTTTATGAGTCATCACTTCTGGTGGGATGCCTGTCATATCTGAGTGGGACCACGCAAAACAGTCAGCGTTACCCTTTAAATAATCGATTAACTTACCTCTTCGAGTGGGACTTAGCCTCGTGCCTATATACACTTTTTGGTCAGGTTTTTGTTTAGATAACGGAACAGCTTCGAGCTCCCCCATAGTTGTTTTGATGTGCTCATCTTCCTCCAGTTCATGAATGACGTCCAGTCTGGAATCCGCAACTGTGTGGTATAGTACACCTTCCGTGGTAACTTTACTCTTCTGCTCATAAGTATTTTCTTTTGTGCTTGTTTCAGCAATAATATCTTCCGTACCTATTTGGGCAGTAATTTTTTCCATGTCTGTTTGGGCGGTGTTACCTGTTTGGGAGATTTCCTTATCTCGTAATTCTTCCACTTCTATTTTCTTGTTGTAGTGTAGCACGTAATTTATATTATTTGCGGTCTACTGATCTCCTTTGATTCGTTGAATCCCCCATTCAGAGGGAACTTTAATTACCTGATGCAACGTGAAGGGTATCGCTTTCATGTCGTGGATCCATGGACTTCCAATGATCACGTTAAAAGCCATGTGAGTATCGATTACTTGGAACCTAGATTTTTTGATCACCCCCTCAGCATAGGTATTAAGCTCAATTTATCCTTTTGTTATAACCGTAGAGTTATCAAACCCGGATATGGCTCGTGCTTTTGGGATTACTTGATTCCCCAGTAGCATTTCTTCCACGACTCTTAGCAAAATGATATTGACTGAACTGCCTGGATCAATCAACGCTCTTTTCACGTTAGTGTCATGAATAAGTAGAGATATTACCAGAGCATATGTGTTTCATCAAAGGTTATATCGTCCTCTCCACGAGCACGTTTCCTGTGCGTAATTGTGAACTTTGTGGTTGTTTTGCAAATCACTCTGTTTACTTCTTCACCTCCGTGTGTTACGTTAACGGTTCATTTTGGATNTGTAAAAATCTGCAATCCGCAGTTTTGTGCCCATGATCGTTGTGAAATTCACACCAGTGATCTGGGTTTCTTCTATTTGGATTTGACCGCATCTCTTTGGGCCATTTGACCTTGTCTCCCATGTTCTTCAATATTGAGACAAGTTCAGTGGTACTTATGTTAAATGTATGATCCCCAATTTCAGTACTACCTCTAGGTCGTTCATCTCGATCTCTTCTAGATCTTGACGAGGATGAGATTACATCTCTTCCTTGTAGTATATAGTCCAACCTAGTGTTTTCAAACCTGGGGCAGATATCGCATCCCGAGGGTCCTAAGTAAGGATCGTACCTGTTTTTACCTGATCTTCTATCTGATTCAGGTCGTCTGGATCTGGAATGATCTTCATCTCTCGAACGAGCAATGATATCTTCTTCTATTCTGAGTTTAGTACTGTACCTGTTATATACATCGTTCCATGTTGTGGCGGGGAATTCTCTTAGATTCTCCTTAAGTCGTCTGGTGGCTTCTGAGCTTTTATCGTTCAAATTGCTTACAAATGCCATGGCCGCCCAATTATCAGGCAGCCTGGGTAACTGCATTCTTTCTCATTGAAACCTATCTACAAACTCACGGAGTAGTTCCGTGTCGCTTTGTTTTATTTTGAATATGTCTTTCATTCTCTTCTCAACTTTTCGTGTACCAGAGTGTGCTTTTATAAATGAATCTGCAAGCTTAACAAAAGAGTCAATAGAATTTTCAGGGAGAAGAGAATACCAGGTTAGAGCCCCTTTGGTAAGTGTTTCCCCAAATTTTTTGACAAAGACTGATTCAATCTCTTGTTTCGTTAAGTCGTTGCCTTTTACCCCAGTTGTGAAAGCAGTCACATGGTCGCATGGGTCAGTTGTTCCATCATATTTGGGAACGTCATGCATTTTATAATTCTTGGGTATAGGCAAAGGTGCCGCACTAGGCTTCCACTGTTGTTGAGAATATCTATCAACATCGATGCCTTTGATAACAGGTGGTACACCAGGAATTTGTTCGATGCGATCGTTCTGATCCTTCATCTGTTTCTGCATGGTTAACAGTAAATTTTGTAATTCTGAGTTATTAGATATACCTGGTCTCGTTTCGAGAGATTCATTAGGAGTATCTCCTCTTCCTGAGTTTGCCAACCCAGATTGAGGATTTTCCATGGTGATGGTGTTATTGGGGGGTGGCGTTGGCGGTGTAGGCAACGCTGCTGGTAATCCTCTCGCAAATTCTTGCAAAGCTTGGCTCACATACTCTGCAATCATTTGCTTTACATGATCTTGTTCCACAGTTTGATCATTATTACCATGGTTGTTATTGGATCTTTCTGGGGATTGTTCCCTTGAACCACGTGGGGTTCCTGAAGGTGATGGAACTGGGGTTCCACTTCTTTGCTGGCTTGTTTCGTTGGGGTTTGACATAATTCAAAGGATATCGGTTGGAAAGTAAACAAATATTATCAGATTCCCGGTAACGGAACCAATTTGTTTAACCAAAGAATTAGACCCTTTGACTAAAGCTTATTCTTAAGATGAATACGGGTTACTGATAATCGAGATAATGGAAATTAAATAATAGACAATATTACAGAAATAAAAGATCGAAGTTGTTTGTATTTCGAGAATCAGATGCCTTTACAAGATGTATTCCCCTCCCTTATATAGGAGACTCTTATAACGTACGACTGCTGCTATGGTTACTCATTAATGAATAATTATTACATCAATGAGGTGTTACAAAGGATAACGGTAAATAGGGGTTCAGTTACATAACGTTCAAGTAATCAATTGTGGGTCTGTGAATCTTCCCGTAGCTTTGTCTAGATTCATTCTGACCGTGTCTCTCTCCCGTTTTGATCAAATTGAACTTCCCGTGGCTGATAAGTTCGTGGGTTTACTGAACCGTGTCTCTTTGTACCGTACCTCTTCAAAGAGTTATTTCTAGCTATCGTGTTTTCCCGTGTCCACGTGACTAGCTGAGTTGTCAAAAGCTGGCTTACGTGTGAAACTCTTTTTTACCAATACAATAACCCAGTTGTTGTCAGAGATGGGGAAAATGATTCCCGCATCTAACCACTTTATGATTTCCTTCTTCACCACTTCCTTCATGTTTGGGTTCAGTCGCCTCTGTTGTTCCCTGGAAGGTATGTGCCCCTTTTCCAGCAGAATTTTGTGCATACAGTATGTCGGGCTGATCCCCTTCCGTTGTCCTAGCACTGCTCCCAGCGTATTCACTAGCATCACACATGAGCTCGAATGGTTGCTCCCAGTTGGGGGCAACAATGATGGGTGTCGTGACTAGCCTCTTCTTCAACTCCTCAAATACAACCCTGCAATCATCAGAAAACACAAAAGGGTTATCTTTTTCTAGCAACTTACACAGGGGGTTGGCAATTTTGGAGAAGTCTCTGATGAATCGCCGGTAGAAACCAGCATGCCCGAGGAAGCTCCTTATTTCTTTGACTGAAGTGGGAGGTGGAAGCTTTGCTATCACATCAACTTTAGCACGATCCACCTCGATTCCCTTGCTTGATACCAGGTGTCCCAAGACTATACCCTCTTGTACCATGAAATGGAACTTTTCCCAATTAAGTACAAGGTTAGTCTCAATACACCTCTTCAGCACTCGGGTCAGATTTTCTAGGCACTCATCGAATGAGTTTCCCACCACTGAGAAATCATCCATGAACACCTCCATTATATCCTCGACCATGTCAGTGAATATGGCCATCATGCAACTTTGGAATGTGGCGGGTGCATTGCATAGGACAAAGGGCATCCTTCTGAAGGAAAAAAAAATCCCATATGGACATGTGAATGAGGTCTATTCTATGTCTTCTAGAGAAATAGAGATTTGGTTGTATCCCGAGTACCCATCCAGAAAATAGAAGTAAGACCTCCCTACCAGTGTGTCGAGCATCTAATCGATGAAGGGAAGTGGAAACTGGTCTTTCCGGGTGTCTAGATTTAATTTCCTGTAGCCCATGCAAATTCTCCAGCCTGTGACGGTTCTTGTAGATATCAACTCATTGTTGTCATTTTTTATAATCGTCATGTCACCCTACATAGGTACACATCGCACCGGGCTAACCCAGTTGCTGTCAGAGATGGGGAAAATGATTCCCCCATCCAACCACTTAATAATTTCCTTCTTCACCACTTCCTTCATGTTGGGGTTCAACCGCCTTTGGTGTTCCCTGGAAGGTTTGTGCCCCTCTTCCAACGGAATTTTATGCATACAATATGCCGCATTGATCCCCTTAATGTCCTTCATGGTCCATCCAATGGCAGTATTACACTCTGTGAGTACCTGTAAAAGTTGTTGTGCCTTCACATCTAATAAACTGGATGAGATAATAACAGGTAATGTGGAGTAGGTCCTAGAAACGCGTACCTGAGATGGGCTGGAAGTGGACTCAATTATAGCTTTGGTGGTTCTTCTACAGATGGCTTGGCTGGTGGAGTCTCTCTCTTTTCTAAGTGCAGGGGATCAAATTCAAGTGATCTCTGCCAAACGCCTTTGCCCTCAAGAGCTAACACCCATTCTGCCAATTCTTCCCCATCCACCGCATACATATTCATAAGACATGCAGAAAGGGGGTCCTCAATAGTCAGGGACTCATTATCCTCCTCCAAGATTACATCCACGGTATCAATGAGAGAACAATTGGCGAATTCATTTGATCGCCTCATGGATTTCTGAACGTTGAATGTTATCTCCTCGTCGTTCAACCTCATCTTGAGCTCCCCAGTTTCACAATCAATGAGGGCTCGTCCTGTGGCCAAGAATGGCCTTCCTAAAATTATGGGAATCTCTTCATCCACTCTGCAGTCCAGTATCACAAAATCCGCAGGGAATACAAACTTCCCTACCTGCACCAATACGTCATCCAGAATGCCTGACGGTCTTTTTATCGTCCTGTCTGCCAGCTGCAACAACATAGAGGTTGGTCTAACTCTACCAATCCCCAACCTCTTGTAGATGGCCAGGGGCATAAGATTAATGTTGGCCCCTAAATCACAAAGTGCCTTTGCAAAGGCAAAATTTCTAATAGTGCAAGGAATGGTGAAACTCCCTGGATCAGACAACTTTTCCGCAATTGGTCGGGTCACAACAGCACAGCAAGTCTAAGTAAGCCTCACTGTGGCCAAGTGTTGGAAGTCAAATTTTTGGGACATTAAGTCCTTCATCATTTTGGAATACCCAAGCATCTCCTTCAGAGCATCAATCAAAGGAATGTTTACATGTATTTCTTTCAACATGTCCAAGAACTTTTTATACTGCTTATCCTTCTGATACTTAGCCAGCCTCTGTGGGAATGGTGTTGGAGGTCTCTTCTTCCCAGTGAGTTTGGATTTTTCTTTGTTAGCCACCACCTCAATTACCGGTTCTTGGGCTGGCTCAACTTCTTTCTCAGCCTCGAGCTGTGTGCTGGGTTCTCCTTTGGTAGGATGCACTGTCACCTCAGTCAGCTTTGTTGACTCATCAATTTCAATAGGCACTGGTACCAGTGTCTCAGCCTGTCTACTTTCTTGAGCTCTTTCCTTCTCCAAGTCTAAGTCCATGCCATTGCGTAAACTCACTGCCATTAGCTTCTTAGGACCATGATTCTTAGGATTTACCTGAGTGTCTGCAGGCAATGTCCCCTGAGGACGATTATTCAAAGACATCGAGATCTGGCCCATTTTCACTTTAATGTTTTTAATAGCTAACTCATGTTCATCTACTCTCTCGCTTATTTTTCCAGTTGACCCAATAACCTGTTGCATCATTGCTTCAAGTCTGGAAAACCCATCTTCCTGTCTACCACCATGTTGTTGCTGAGGGGGGGTGATAAGCCTGTTTCTGATTCTGATTCTGATTATTGTACCCCTGTGGCCTTTGGTAAGGCGCCACATTACCCTGAGGTCGCATGGCTCTCATGTTTCCACTGTTGTGCTGCTGCTGAACTGGCCTGTATGGTTGATTTTGTTGGCCCCAATTCTGTCCACCTTGTCATTGACCCCCATAATTTGACACATAGTTCATATTTTCAGGGTTGTGTTGTTGATCACATTCAGAATTCCACAGATTACCAAGTGGCTGACTAATGCAAGATGTGCATAAGCCCCATTGGTTGTATCCACAATATGTACCTGCTGCTTTTGCCCTGACTCCTCCACCTTTTTGGTTAGTATGCTCATCTGTGTTATCAAGGTGGACATATTCCCAGCAAGATTGTTGGATGTATCTAAGGGTACTGAGTGAACTACCAGAATAATGGGTGCATTATTGGTTGTCCAACTCAAATTCTGCCATTTTATCTAGCAGGATCTAGCTTTCTCCCCATGTTTAGCTCAAGAATGCTCCACCAGCGGAAGCATCTACATTTGCCTTTACAGTATCCATTAGACCCATATAGAAACGCTGACCCAACATTTTCTCTGGAATACCATGGTGCGTGCAGATAACCAACATTCCTTTAAATCGTTCCCATGTTTCCTGCAATGTTTCAGTTGGCTTCTGTCTGAAGCTCAAGATTTCATCAATTTGTTGGGTGGATAGAATTTGTTCACGAACTGCTTAACTAACTCCTCCCGTGTGGTAATGGAATTAATGGGGAGCAAGTTTAGCCAAGTCTGGGCTGCTCCTGTCACTGAGAATGGAAACAACAGTTTTATTGCTTCCTGAGTGACGTTTGGCTGCCTCTGAGTTTTGCAAATCGACAAGAAATTCTTCAAATGCTGTTGGGGATCCTCAATGTATGACCCCGAAAATAGTCCCTTGTTCTGCAGCAAGTGCAACATATTGTTTGTAATCTGAAAGGACTCGGCCTGTATCTGAGGGACTACTATCGCAGTGGCCAAATTCTCCATCGTGGGTTGTGCCCAGTCATATAAAGGAGCCTCTGGCACAATAGGTTCCCCTATCTGAACAACTGGGTCTACCACTTCGTCCCCATTGTTGTTCCTGTTGTTTAGATCTTCCATGTCGGGTTCAAGTTGTTCAATTGATGGTTGTTGTTTGCTTTTCCGATTGGCCCGGTTCAAGGCCTTGAAAACTTTCTCGGGGTCTGATAAGGCTTCAAATACTTCACCAGTTCTTGATGAGTTTCTAGGCATGCACCTGTACAACCAAGTTAGCAAACGTTGAAATTTCAATGTATAGATGAAAATTAAAGAAAATTGACTATACTGAAGAATTTTGTATTTCTTCAAACTGTAATTAATAACACCGTTAATTCCCACACAACAACGTCAAAATTTGATCACGCTCAACTATGTCTTATAAAAAGACTAAGCGGGCATTGCAAATATAATTGGAGTATTTCGCCCAGAGCCGAATTCCACAACGAATTAACCTATCAATTATAGTTGTTAGACTCACTCGATTCTTCGTAATCAACTTCCCAAAGGTTAAGAATAACAATTTGTTGGTTTTTTTAATAACTAAAACTGAATGAAATTAAGTAGACTAAAAGAAAACTAATACTGATTGTAAAAAAATGCGAGAAGGATCTAAGGTTATGGTTTCCACTGCTGATCAAATCCCATCTTGTATATTTTCTATTGTTTGGACTAATTATCTCTATCAATCATGAGCACTCTTGTTACCGTAAATCTCTCCCGAGTAATTACGATAATTTACTAGACGCACTCTCTCGAGCTACGCTAGCTTACTTTTATTATAGCTCACTTTAGATTGCACCCAAGGTATCGTTATCCCTAATCCAACCTTTAAACCCTCGGTTATGGATCCCTCATATAATTTGGGAGTGGTGTTGTTCAACAACTACATAAATATGCACTCTCTCCCTAGCAGATACATACTAAATAGGCACAGCTAATTGAGGGCCCTTCAATCAACTACAATAAGAACTTAGTTGAACAAATAGAGATTGAAACCAAGCAAACTATATTAATATAACAAGATGTTCATCCTCAACGGGTTGCACCAAAACCTTAGTCTAAATAGATTAGCTACTCATAATTGTACTGAAAATAACAATAGAGGAATTCATCAACAATGACAAAAATAGAAGGAAGAGAGATGAGATTTGATGCCCAATTGCCCTCCTTGCCTCTTGCTTTTGCTTTTCTTGAACAAGACTCTAAAACCTGATTATTCCTCTCTTTTGGGCGAGTTGAACCTTATATAGGTTAAGTGGAATTTTTCCAAGTTTCCAAGTTTATCCCTGAAAAATAACGTGTTCGACTGACTAGCGCGCCCGCGCTACTCATCGCGCTAATGGCTAAACATTCTGCCTGGGGATCGCTGGACTAGCGCGGTCGTGCTAATGGGTGCGCTAAGACCGTGCTAGTGAGCTTGTAATCTGTCCCAACATTTTTCTTCCTTCTTTTCACACGTTAAATACTCCAAGGAGCCTTTCTCCTTCAATTTGGCTCCACACACCATCCTAGGTCCTCATAAGCGCATTTTACTCCTGCGAAACATAAAATCAACAATTAGAGCCATTTTAACATCATTTCACATTCCTAAGACAGTGAAGCTTCATTAAGTTGGAGTATAAATATACACTAATCTACATGAATTTAGCCTATTATCATTGGTAAATTTAATTACATTGTAAATATGTTAGTTTTTAATCTTTTATGAGCAAAGAAAATTTTGATTGTTTTGTGAGTGTCTTCAAAACTTCTCATTTTGCAGGAGAAGTTTGGAATTAACTTGGACGAGCATTACACCAAATATCGCTGTGAGGATATTCTGAAAAATAGAAGCCGACAATGGCTCTACAAATTAAAAAAGCTATTTGAAAGTGCAAGCTCCAAGGAAGAGGCTCGTAAAATTGAAGTGCCAGAGTTGACCCTGAAAAATTGGAATAGGCTCTGTGATATGTGGGCGAATCCAGAGCATAAGGTAATTTCTATTCATATTTGTCTTGTTGTAATTTTTTCTGGCAAACAACATTCACAATTTCTCAAAGAAAAAGGTAATTTAAGTAATTAAGTATACGAACAAACAAAATATACAGATGATATTTTCAGTAACATGTTTTTCTTTACTTTATAGCTGCAACATTCATTCATGGATGATATGGTTACATTGATATGAGTACACCCTTTAAAAATCTGCATTTACAGAAGATAAAATAAGAGTGAGAAAATAAACTGGAAGTAAAAAAAGAGAAAAAAAGATTCTTTAAATGCCTCTGTAAAATGCAACCTTTGAGAAGAGCTTGACGTGGTTGTTTAGTTTCTGTCCACTCAGAACTCATATTTGTGTGATTATAATTTTATTTACTTATATTTATATGTTCTTTGTAAAGACGATGCGAGATAAACAAGGTCAATCTAACAAAGCTGAAATCTAATTATTTCATGGGATCAAGAGCTTTTGTAGCTGCTCATACTGAAATAGTAAGTTATACTATGCTGAAATGGTAGGGGAAGAGTGAAATCTCAAGAGACATTTTTAATATTCAAAATGGTGAAAATAAAAAAAAGAAAAGAAGGCCAATGAGTTTGGTATACTTCTAATTTACTTGCACATACTTTAATTATTGTCATTTTTCATTCATAATTCAAATCATAACTTTAATCTTCTTAAAAGAGAAAGGAAAGGACACTGTTTAGTTTATGTTTAATATAAAGTTAGTATTGTCATTTGTCTCCTTTCTATCATTTTTGCTACTGATTTTTGTCATTTGTTCTTCAAATATATACGTGTTAATAGATTAATAGATGAGCGTTAGTCACTGGTGTTTAATTAACTTTTAGTACCTCGTGGAGATATAAATTTGTATAGCTTTAATAAAACTTCATGGAGGGTATAACTGCAAGTTTTCCTTGCTTGTAAGAGCTTATGAAACTACAAGACACATACATATACTTTTGTATTTCCGTTTAAGGGAACACGAGTCTTTTTTCAACTTTTGATTAAGCATAAGACTATATCTGTACTAACTTACATCTGACTTCTATTAACTCATAAAACTAGTTTTCAGTTTTCCATTATACAATAGATAGCTGCATAATATAAAGAACCATGATCCTATTAGATGATATATTCATTACCTTTTGTTGAACCTGTAATCTAATCATGTTAATGTGGTTGAGGTTCAATCACCCTCCACATTCATTGCTAAGATGATATTTTAGTAATATTTCATATTATTTTCATATTGTGTAGGGTGTGAATGAACATTGAGGAGTAGAACCAAATAGGATTAAGTTCTAGAAAATCACCCATTACTCGAATGAAAAAGGATGGTCATCTCTAGAGGCTGAGACTAACTACGTAAGTAATATTTTAGTAACATGTCACATGTATTCATTCTATCTTATACTTAATTTAACTGATGCAATATGTTTATGTAGAATAAAATGAGAGATCTGAGAACTCGGTCTGTTTCTAAAGAGAATCCAATGACTATTGGTGAAATTGCTAATAATGTACTTGGCACAAGGTCGGGATATATTAAAGGTCTTGGCTATGTTCCAAAGCCTAACACAACTACATCAACAAAAAGGAGGACGACAGAATTAGAGGACTCTCTTTGGAGGGAAAAAGAGGATGTCGCTACTGCCCAACATGATTTACAAGTACGTTTAATTTGAATGTATCTGAAACTGAGGTAGAAAATAAGCAGATACAGATACAAACATTAACTTCTGGTTAGAAGTACTACATCTTAATGATAAATTCAATAATAATTCTTTTAGCATCTAAATTCGAATGTTTTTTTATGATACAATGAAGATTGAGCTCCACCAGATTATAACTTTGGGTACATTAAACTTCACACTATTTATTTTTTTCTTTTCTCCTTTTTATTTTTTTGTATCACAATTCAATTATTCGTTTCACCAACTAAACTCTACGTTTAACAAGAAGTTGTAGTTTATACCAATTATATTTTATTTATACCATGATACCATAAAGTATTAAATTAAATCTTAATTTTTTTCTCTATCTTTTATATAGGTATATGAAGGTAAATATTGGATCAAGACTAATTGCAAGTGAAGTATCATTGCATTCCTCCACTTCTCAATTCTAGTTTAGGAGTAATATTTAGTATATTTCAATTCTCAGTTAGACTTTTATGTTGGACAGATTTACTTTAATTATGTTATTTCAAATTCGTATAAAGCCAATTTAAAACAAATACGTATATAAACGTCATCAAACATTTGTTATTAGTGACAAAAAAGTTCACTTTTGTATACTTTTAGGAATGTCACATTTTCGTCACGAAACAAATTAAGTTCGTCATAAATTCACTATATTTAGTGACAAAAATAATTTATGCCCCAAAATCGTCTTTTTATTGACTACGAATCAACTTTGTATTTTCTTACAATTGTAATTGTCACTAATTATGATAATTTATAGTGACAACTTTGTTATGTCAATAAAAAGAATTTTTTTAGTGACGAGATGATAGTTTTAACTACAAAATTATAATTGTCACTAATTATATATTTAGGGACGAAATATTTTTGTAGATAAAAGGTAGTCTTTAGTGACAAAATTACGTTTTTTCAACTACGAAACACACATAGCTTTAGAGACATTTGACGTCATCACTAATTAAACTAAATATTTAGCGACATGGCAGTTTCATCGACATTAATACACTTTTTGGTGACAAAATCATACTATTAAGTATGATTTTTTTTGTACTTTTTATGAGAAATAAATCCGTCATAAATATTACGTATTTGGGGACGAAAAAAGATTTCGTATTTAATATATCATTATTTGGCGACGAAACACAAAGTTGTTGTCACGCCCCATTTTCCCTCTCCGTAAGACGTCGTGATGGCACCTAGTCGCTACGACTAGGTAAGCCTATTAACATTGAAATAATAGAAATAATGGAACAACTACGCTTCAATAGACACTATATAATGGTAGACTGCCGCTCGGCATATACGGGTAAAACCAATACGCGAATATACATAATACCTCCCAAAACCTGGAATCACGAGTCACAAGCTTCTAAGAAAAACTGTCTAAACTGTCTCCTATACAAATTCTAAAGAGATAAGGAGGGGAAAACAATGTAAAGGATAGATCGGGACTCCGAGGATCTGCGAGCGCATTCAGATATACCTTAAAGTCTCCAGTAGGCTGCGACGACTGCACTAATAATGAGGCGGATGGGAGGTACCTGGATCTGCACACGAAAAACATGTGCAGGAAGGGCGTGAGTACACCACAATGGTA